>JACEII010000006.1:5447417-5531094 GCA_014332785.1 Antheraea mylitta
AAACCTAGAATGGTTATTAGTATTTAAAATTTGTGTATTACCTGGTCCCCATGGGGCTAGTGAGGAAGAACTCTAAGTCTCCCCTCCGGGTCGCATTTGCACTGACGACTGCTTGTACGTGCTCCAAGTATCTCACCTCACTGGCCGAGCCCGAACACGCGTTTGTCTCTATTTTCAATACTACATTACTACTGGTCGGGATCTCACTGGAAATGTTATATAAATACTGATTTTACCATTTCCAGGTTAATGTGTCACTACATTCAATACTGATATCTCAGTATTAAAAACCTTCACTCGCTTGACTCATCCTATCATAAGTAAACTTAATGTACTCGTATTCGGATAATGTCATATAAGGCCATTTCACAATAGCCTATAGCCCTCCTCGATAAAGGAGTTACCTAACACTAAAATAATTTTTCTAATCGAAGTGGAATCTTACATATTTCCTTACAAACTTTCATCCCCTATATCCTATTGTTATTTTAAACTCTTGAGGGCAAAACTTTTACAAACTTTGAATATCATATTTATTTATATCCAATGAACAACCTAAAAATAAGTTTCAAGCTTTTAGCTCTAAAAATGACAATACTTTCATACAACTTTCCAGCCTTCTAGACTCTGGACTATATGTGTACCAAATTTTAATTAAACCGATTCAGTAGTTTTCGCGTGAAAGCGGAACGGACAGACAGACGTTACTTTGGCATTTATATAACTAGTTAGGATTAGCGTCGACAGAGCGATATTTTGTTAAATTAACTTTAAATACACATTCCATAATAAAAAGTTGTACCATATATATTTTAGGTACAATATATATTAATACAAACAGCGGCTTCGATTAAGAATAAAGCTAATACAATTCTTCAATGTAAAAGTTATTAAAAAAAAATAGCTTACGTATGAGTATTAACCGATCCGGCTTCGCAATGATACCGGGGGGGTACAGAACGCCAGTTAGCCGCTAAAGCAGTCATGGCACCTGCATCCAATACACCGAAACCGAAGAGATGGTTGAACTCTAAACCAACTCCATTCATCGTCCAGTGGAACCGACCCTGTTGGTATGTATAATTATTTAAGGGTCTATATTCCTGGTTCACTGATTTAGCTAACGACAACAAATAATATTGGCGTTAAGTGACCTCAGTAACGTACGGTGCCCAAAATGTAAAGAAAAAAAATGTAGAACTTTATGAGATGAGTTGGAAGTTGAAAAGTCTGGTATATGACAGTAAGTTACTATGGTAGAGTAGCCTAAGTACACATGCTAAGCGCCAAAACTATTGTAATAATTAAACTTCATACTACAAATGTTTTATCACCTTCCAAAAGTGTACATGCTCGGAATCATATAATTTTTTAGGCGTTTGACCAAAATCTAATATCTTTAAACGCGCAATTCTTGTATATTTTTAAATCTATATATATTCAGGATCTCGGAAACGGTGTAATCTATTTCCGTGAAACTTAGTATGTAGGTAGTTTCGGGGACAATAAATCAATCTAGCTAGATTTCATTCATAGAAAACTTTTTAAACTGAGTTTTCAGGATATGAAAAAATATAGCTAGAATATAATTGGTAAATTTCGCCACCATTGTCAAAACAAAAATAGCTCAGATCGAAATCGATTACTTCAAAAATCCGTGTAACCCGTAACGTGTAAGTTCAAATCCGAGCGACAACAAAAGATCTTTCTTTAATATAATTTTTATTTGGTAAAATAAAGTTAATTTTCTGAGACAAGCTTAACAGATTTTATTCTAATTTAAAAATGTCTTTTAAAGAACCGAGCTAGACTCGGTCGTCCAGGTACAACAATATGTTATATGTGGACCACAGTCTAAAATGGTAAATGCGCTAAACCTATATAGTGTTATTACAAAAAAGTTAGATACGTATTGAATATGTGCTTTAAAAAGGTTACGTTTTAAATTCACCGCGCTGGCTGAATGTTCGTCATCTTACTATTTTGTCGCGCTTTGTTTAGGTTAGGTTAGACTTCTTTTTGCGAAAAAAGAATAACGCGCCGTGCCTCGGGCGAGCGTATTTAACTTCTTTGTAATAACTCCAAGAGGGTTTCACTTTCAAAAGCATCTGGCGATATACACCAAAAGGTGATTTTTAACTTAAGGGCTAGCCAGACGGGCTTAGAAAAGTCCTATCACCACCACGCTACGTTTTCAACTCGATGTTCTCCTTCACCGAAAGCCCTGCCTCAGCTGCAAGGAATCAAACCACCATTAATCAACGCATTATCCAACACACTATGAACTATGGCACCATCACTCCAAAACTATTTACTCAGGTTTTATTGATTTTCATATACACTTTTGGTTTCTCACTGGTCGTAATTAGCCGGAGTATTTACTGTCGTGTTAATAATGCTTTATTTCTATGCACTGAATCGCCAAATTATTGAATACATCGTTATTCTGCTGTTCATTATCCGTTGTCCGTTATTATTATTCAAAATAATAATGGTCGGTCGACGTTATCTCTACGTGCAAATAAGCAAGTATTACAATAACTTATAGGTGTGATTACTAATTTGTAGGTGGTAGAGCCACGCTGAAGCTATTACTGGTGACAGCATGAATGTTCGGCTCGTTCGGGATAAACAGTTACTGGAAACCGACGTGAAATAACAGAGTTTGCATTGTTGCATTTCGTTCAGTCCGAGAGTGCGCCGGAGGCCCAACTCCACTCGCCCCTCCCACCTCCCCCTTCCCTTACCCCTTCCCCCAAACACAGGAAGGCAACGCACTTGCGACTCCCCTGGTATTGCAAGTGATGGACGAGGGTGATCACTTAACATCAGATGACCCACCCATCTGTTCGTTTGACTCTTATAACATAAAAAATAGAGGACACTTTACGTTGCTACGAATGAATAAAAAATAATACTAACAATGATTATTAACTATAATTTAAACTTGTTATATTTATCCCAACATTTAATTCTTCAAATGAAACGAGATATTAAATTACACACGAGTCCTGAAACACGATAAAGACTTTGGCATTTCCAAACTTCACACAACACGCAGGATTTCTAACATTTAGCGTTTTGTATCGTTGGCGTATTATTTGAAACCAGTCATCTACTTTGTGAAACTTACGAACATCTGAAACTTCGCAGACAGTTGAATGCTTGAAAAGTCAGTCAGAACTTGATGGATGTCTTACCTTTATATTCAATGTATCGAATAAGAAACTTTTTGTTTGCAAACTCGCACGTTTACCGCAGTGTAAAAAGTTTGGGAAATATATTTCAAACGTGTAGGAAACTTCTCTGAATACCTAGAGTTGTAGAAAATAGTTATATATGCGAACTATTTTCAACAATAATTAATATTTTAATATATTGGTGTAGCTTTTATGAATTTTCTTAATTATTAACAATACTATTACTTAAGTTAACGTTAAATCAAAGTCAAGGAAAGTCATACCTTAGCGTCATATAGTGAATTTCTTTTCGAAGTCAAAACAGTCAGATGTTGTATATCTCTCCAGGTAAGATTTGGGCTGAAAGAAGTTTAAACGGCTTGTACTTATACAATTATTCTTTTTACTATTGTACCTCTCTAATGAGAAAAAAACCGTAGCAAATTATATACCTAAACTTTCGTTATTAATCACTTTATTTACTGGTGCACAGCATGAAAATCTGTTGAGTAGTTTTTGAGTTTATCGCGAACAGACAAACAGCCGTGATAGAGGGCTTTGTTTTATAATGTGTAGTGATTATTATTTGTGTATGAATTATTTGTATTATACTAAAATCACGTTTCTATTTATTAAATCCGTATGCGTGAATAATATTGTAAAGTATTTATATAGTACTTTAATGTTATTTATACTCCCATAATTTTGTTTTAATATAATTTGTCATTTGTAACAATTATCTGGTAAAAACTGCATAATATCCATGTTTAAAACGTTCGCGGAATGAATTCCTTATTCAGTTAGATATTTAAATAGTAATGAAATCGTTAATTTTTAAGCTACCGATATGATTTGAATAGAGTTTTCAGATTTCAAAGGACCAGATATGATATATAATACTACGGTAAAAATGAAAATACAACCCAGTTTTAATTCACTTAAATGCATAGTTATAGCATATATTATAGCATGTTCAATAGAAGAAATCAAGTTCATGATTATCATAAATCTAATTGATACCATAGTGCTGAAACGAATTTGCGTCCAGGTACACTTTTCAACAGTAATTTTTACAGAGTTATATGAAAATGTTGTAAATTCCTATAAATGAATTTAATTAAATAATGTAAGCCTTTATACGGTTTCTGATAGATCTGCCTGTTGTAAACGAATCGAAGAAATCAATTAACTATTAACTTTTGAAGCTATTGCTCGTTTCAGCATGAATGGGTCGGCTTGCACGGGGTAGTACCTCATTCTCACAGAAAACCGACGTGAAGTTACAGTGCATGTATTGTTGCGTTTCGTTCGCTCAGTGGGAGCGCTGGAGGCCTAACACCCCCTTCCACTCCCCTCTCCTCTCCCCTTATTCCCCTTCCCCATACCTCTAAATACAGGCTGTCAACGCATTTGCGACTTCCCTGGTGTTGTTAGTGTATATGGATGTCATTGATCACTTAACATCAGGTGATCTCCCTGTCCATTTGCCTGCTAAATGATATATAAAAAAAAACTTTAAATTTATAATATAATAAACTTACTTAGCATGTAGGGCAAGAGCAAACACACCAGCGGCTTCTGGTGCTGCCGCTGAAGTACCGGAGTGTGTCGCAGTGCACTTGCCGTACAGGTCAGTCGTGGCGACGCCCGTGCTCGGATCACGGGCACCATTACTAAACGTGCTCGCAAGAGTTGATGAGCACGATTCATCGTAGTGAGCATTCTGACCATCATTTATAGCGCTAGAAATATTTACGAAGAAAAATAACTGATGAATATTACATAAAATAATTTTTAGAGCACACAATAATTATTCTATGTGAGTTCCGAACCTACAATATTCATTGCAGTAGCAAGAGCGTTTCAATCTATCCGCGGAGTGACTTAAATAATTGTAACTTTTGTTCAATTATCTGCATCTATGTTATGTAAATAAAAATTAATTGCTTAATGTATGTAATGCATCACTTTAGAACGTCTACATCTATTTGGTTAATTCTTTTTTGTTGAGTTTTTAGGTTTAATGTTTGTATGAAAGGAAATACAAGAAAAATTGTACCAAAAAATTGCATAAAATATCTATATATTAATACGTGAAAATCTTTGTACTCCTTTTTAACCTATTTCCTGGGCATATCACGATTTCTCATAGTGAACAGACTAAATTTAGTTCAATATCACCCAGAAATACCAACCACCCATGATGTCGTGTAAAATTAATTGAAAATTGTGTCATGGGTTGTGATAAATTTCTTTATTTTCGTAAAGTTATGTTTGCTTAAAATTCGAGAACTTTATTACCACATGATTTATGTTTCAAATTTATAATTAATTTCAATTTTCATTTACAAATACATTTTTTAAAATGTTTATATAATTAATGATTATGGCAAGTAACTGAGTAACCATTATGAAAACCTTTGATTATAGAAGTATACCCTTTGACGAAAGAACCCTAATAAAGATTAAACTTTAAAAAATCAAATAACTATAGTCGAATGTCGACCACTGGACGCCCACTAGTTCATATAAAAACGTGAATGACTGAGTAATTAAATCTATACTGTGGTAAATCTACAAAAATATTGACAGATTGGCGAAAACTTGTCAGTTGCCATTTTATTTCATTCCACCGAAAGGTAAAATTTGTTTTTACTTTCTATGTTATTACACGCATATAAATCGGGGAAGAGAAGCTAATATTTTATAACCAAACCTGTCATGAAGATTGAATGAGTCCATTAGGATAGTTAGCAACAGTGTGTAGTCACCTGTTTATTGACACGGTCCACATAGAAGCTGCATAACCATCGCAGTTACAGTCATCATCCTCGCCGCCATCCCCACTGGCCCACACATAAATATTTCCAAGACCGTTCCGACCCTGTATAAAAAAAAACAATACCTCAAACATACAAGAGACCAAGTACGAGATTTTTGCAAGGAACCGATTTTGAAATTGTAAGTAGTATTGAGTCTGTCCGGCACTAAAAATGTCAGAAACTACTGGTCCGATTTGTAATGAATTTCTTTCAGTGTTAGATAGTAATTTATTGAGGAATACTGTATATCACGCTAAGTTCAATTATTATTAAGTTCAATAGGAGCGGGCCACCAATGAAAATTGTTTCAAAAGCAAGATTTTTTCCTGTTGAGAGCTTCCGCTACGCTGTTAAGACCTTACTAAGTCAATAGCGTAATCAGTTCGAGACAAAAAAGTAATTGTAACGCTCTGTAATTTTTAGATTTTTGTGATTTTTTTTTCTCGAACTGACTACGCTATTGACATAAACAGGTCATAACAGCTTCGTTGAAAATAATCGTTTCAGATCTCTTGGAATAAGTAATAAAATACGATTCAATCATTTTTAGAAAAATCTCTCTGTCTGTTTATCTGCCTGTCTGTTTGTTCGAACACACATCACTGCTAAATTACTGCGTTCACGATAAAATCTCACAAAGAAAATCTTAAAGCATATCCTAAAGTAACAATTAGTCTTAGTTTCATTAAAATCGGTTCACTCTATCAAAAGTTATTGTAATTTTAATGACAACGCGACTTAAGTACGAGAGAAAAGTAGATAAGTAAATGGACTGAATACATTCAGATATTTTTTTTTGTAGCACGGCAAAGTGACTGTACTATGTCTCATGGTAAGCACAGTACAATCCAAAAAGAGTGGCGACCACCAAGAGACATACTATCCATCGCCATTCACCGCTTTTATGCTGGCCTGCGTAAGTGTCACTTCACGTTGCTCTTGAAGAACCCTATTTTAGTCACTGGTTTTTCCCATTAGGTTCTACGCGGACGGAATCGCGGGCAAAGCCAGTAAAATATATTTCCCTAACCGATTTTTATATTCTTTTATCTCTATTTCTAAAAAAGATATACATATACAAATAGTAAAGGAAATATTACGTAACAAAAATCAAAAAGCGATCCATGGCTTAACTCCGAGCAGGAAAATGACTTTGCGAGTCGCAAACCCCTCATCCTGCCCATTCAACTCGGGATGACATTTCACTGACAGATGTAATAAATCATAACCTTGGCCTTTGCGGTTAATCCTGGTCCGTTTATCATTTTTTAAGTCGTACGTTATTATTTTTCAAATAGTACGATACGTATCTGATTTTAAAAACTCTTTCACTAATTAAACTCTCTATTATAATTGACGCGTTTAAAGTTTTTTTTCTCGAAATGACTGTGCTATTGACCCAGCAAAGTCTTAACAGCTTCACCGAACTACTGAGGCGAGCGCTTAGAGCACTCAGCCGATTTTATTTGACAACTAGCTCAAGGGTGCACGGCACACCTCGGCTTGGGCTGTTGCCTGATATATGCGAACTATCTGAACTGACTTAAGCTAACTATTGATACATATATGAGTTGTTGGAACATATATATGTACCAAGCATACATACTTCAATAACTCCTACTCTTTTTATTTCGTATCAGATAATTTTCTAAACTATTTCAGTTCGATAAGGGAAAGAAACAAAATCCTTCCACTTCCATGTGTAAGCGTGTATGCGTGTACGTGTGTGAGGATGATATATGTAATGTTGTTGCAGTGATGTAAGATTTTGTGTCACTGTATCGCACGAGCAGCGCACTCGAAGGCTCCACGCCGAAGGAACGGACCTAGGCTTGAGCCGCTGCTGAGGGGAGCCTAATCTGGTCGCTTTAAAGTCTTATGCCCGGTAACTGAGATACTCGGTTAGACTACCAATAGTTATTGAGTTAACAAAATTATCCATAAGATAAACTATCAAATAGCTCGTTGAGTTTTACTGACATTTATCATATGATCGTGTGTTCAGAAACGCATTTGACAAGTTATCGAACCAATAACGCAATTGGACAAATAAACTACAATTAAAATACCTAAGAAACCGGGTATTAGTCGGTTATATATTGAGCTATAGTATTTCTGATATAATAAAGTTTCAAATACTGAAAATTAACATCCAGTGATTACAGTTCTGACTAATACAGGTTTAACCATTTTCTTAAACATGATTGTGTCCTTTCACGTTGATTATTCACGGGTATCGGATGCTTTTTTTTTCTAGGAATGTCTACGCTATTGACCCAGCAAGGTCTTAACAGCTTCACCGGACTACTAAGGCGAGCGCTTAAGGCACTCAGCCGATTTTATTTTGGCAACCAGCTCAAGGGTGCACGGCACACCTCGGCTTGGCTGTTGCCTGTTGCATGCAAAATCGCGACCTATCTTAGCTAACCTAGCTAACTATTCATATATGTATGAGTTGTTGAACCGTATATGTGTACCAAGTATACACGCCTCAACAACTCCCCCATATATTTATTATCGGAAAATTGAAAGTTTTTCAGTTCGATATGGGAAAAAAGAAGTAAAACCTTCCACTTTCATGTGTAAGCGTGTAGGCGTGCACGTGTGTGGGGGTGATCGTGTAGTGTTGTAGCGGTGATGTATATTTGTGTGTCACCGTATCGCGCAAGCAACGCACTCAAGGGCTCCCTACCGAGGGATCGAACCTAGGCTTGAGCCACTGCCGTGGGAGGCCTAACCGGGTAAATTTTTTTATACTTAATATTTAAAAGCAGGTGACGATTAATAAAACCAATGAAGTAGTTTCAAATTATAGTTCGTACTTTAGCTGTAGCGTCGTAAATAAATAGAACGGTCATCCTTTAACTCAGAAATATCTTGTAAAAATAAAGCCGGAGTGAAAAAGCCACTCCGAATCTATAAATACTAATCCCGGTGGAAAAATATTCCTTTCAATTTGTCGGACAAATTCGGACCAGAAACCCTTTCTTTGATCTCATCTTGAAGTTATCACAATAGCAAAGAAAGTGGTTTTGTACGTGATCCTTTGTCATTGAAAGTACAACGGATTTTCTGTTTTTCTTTAGTCGTTCCTTTTATTTAAGTAATATTTTACTTCAAAAAAAGCTGTCTTAAGTAGGATATAAAATACATTTATTGTTCTGTTACTTTAATCAGCACTTTCTAAAGTGGGAATGGACGCTTTTTTATTCATAACAAGTATTTTTTGCGACTGCATATTCAGTGGTATAGTCGACATGAAAAGTAGATTATATTGTTTTCTAAATCCTGGTCTACCTTAGTGCAATATTTCATTGCAATTGGTTCAGCTATTTAGTCGTATAAAGATACAAACAGATTTAAATTTACAATTTACAATATTAGTGCGAATGAAATTGTAGTTAAATATTTTTGTAGGCAAATTCTTTCACGCAAGTGATTTCTTTAAAGAAATCGAGTGTAACGCTAAAGTGAATTTTGCTATCTTTACTAACAATCTAATACGAATGTGGGTTTGATTGTTTATTTATTATGCCATCACGCTTTAAGTACTCAATTGAACGTCATGAAATACTCCATACATATTGAAGGTCCAGGAAAGGACATACGTTAAGATTCATTCTGGGAAAAAAAATAGAAGCTACATTAATGCTAGCGACCCTGCGAACAAAAACTAATAGATCATACAACGATGCATTGAGTCCGTATGTTCGAATACGTATCCAATTATCTAATTGTAATATACTAAAATAAATTGTATAGAAAGGAAAAAAAACGCTTTGAAAAAACCATATTTCTTCTCTTCGTATTCATTCACTTTAGCAACAGTGATACTGTGAATTCCTACGTTTTCTTACACAAAAACAACTTTCACAAGCAAACAAGCCACCACTTCCTCCCGTGTTTCCGTATAACGTCAAGAACACCCGTTGAAAGGTTTCCAATTAAAAAAAATCCTTCAAAGTAAGATTCATTGTCGCCTGTCGTTAATGAACGAAGTTTTTTTGGTGAAACAAACAACTCGACACGAGTTGTATGCTGAAAGAGAACTTTGTTTTTTTTGAGTTAATTAGGCTTCTCTTGTTCTACAACACAATTTATAGTCCTGGCGGGATTGCGTGAAAACTGTAAGGTATTTTTCAGACGTTGCTTGTTTAAACCTTTTTGTAAGTTTGCGTATTTTTTTAACTTTATTTTTGGCAATCAATCTTACAGATTATTACTGCCATTGTCACGTAGTCAATAATATTACAAGCGTCGTATGATCATTTCAATATTAAGCGTCGTGTGAATCAATATTCTAACAAAATGGTGGATTCCTTGTTATAACCTTCCAGAGAGTTTTTGTGGCATCTCAAAATGTTATGCTCCATGGTATTATTTTCCATTCACTTCACTTATGCGCAATAAACTAACTATATTACGTAAAACACCACCAAATTTACAAAATATAGAGTCAAATAACATAAGATTATGAATGAAATATCGGAGGAATTGGCCTATCAATGGCGTAGTGAAACGTGATCGTGGTTCATTCTCTTGTCGGCCCATCCGTATCGAGTCTGGTATATAGCAGTGTTCAGTAGTTTGTTGCTGAATTGGCTGATTGAGGTTAAAACGTTTTTATTATTATTTTTGATTGATAATTGCTGATACTGTAATCATTCAATAATAATATTTCAGGATAAAGCTCTGAAGTTCAGTTGCTGGTACACACTAGTACATGTATCGTGCAGTATTAATAAATTACCCGATTAGGGTTCCCACGGCAACGGCTCAAGCCTAGGTTCGATCCCTCGGTAGGGAGCCCTTGAGTGCGTTGCTTGCGCGATACGATGACACACAAATATACATCACCGCTACAACACTACACGATCACCCCCACACACGTGCACGCCTACACGCTTACACATGAAAGAGGAAGGGTTTACTTTTTTTCCTTTATCGAACTGAAAAACTCTCAATTTTCTGATAATAATTATATAGAGGAGTTGTTGATGAGGCGTGTATGCTTGGTACACATATACATTTCAACAACTCATACATATATGAATAGTTAGCTAGGTTAGCTAAGATAGGTCGCGATTTTGCATGCAACAGGCAACAGCCAAGCCGAGGTGTGCCGTGCACCCTTGAGCTGGTTGCCAAAATACAATCGGCTGAGTGCCTTAAGCGCTCGCCTTAGTAGTCCGGTGAAGCTGTTAAGACCTTGTTGGGTCAATAGCGTAGTCATTTCGAAAAAAAAAAGTATTAATAATAGAACATATGTAAGAACAACAGAAAACTTAAATAATATAATTTCAATTTTATATAATAAACCTAGGTTTACAGAATTCCAGGTAAAATTATATTGAAATTGTTTCAAAGTGGAAAATAAACTGAAAGGTGGAATTTAGTTACGACTGTTACATTTGACGTGATTGAATTCATATAAAATTATAAGAAGAAAATTCTTTAGTCTTTAGACTATTCCAAGGAATGTTAAGTTATTTAAATTTGAATAAAAGTAATTATTTTGACTATTAGTAGATAGTAATCAACATGGACATCACTATAAATAGTAATAAAATGAAATAGTTAAGCACCGTATTCTTTTCTTTTGGTAGTTATTGACAGTGGCGTAACTTTACCATCTGGGGCCCGTGGCAAATTCTTTTGATGGGGCCCTATCAGTAAAAGTCGTCACGTTGTACTCAGTTTAATTTTAATAAACTTCGAGATTCTCAACGAACTCAATTGTATTTATGGTCTTTAGTTGTCTCACTTTGGATTTTAACCAGAACTTATAATGCTCAGGTACAATGTAAAAAAATATTTTTGAACTCGCGGCCTCTTGGACCGGAGCCCTCTTGGGTCGGGGGCCCGTGGCATTTTGCCAGCCCTGCCACCCTATCGTTACGCCACTGGTTATTGATGAGCTCTACTGTTATGAAAAACAAATGGAAATACAGTAGAATCTCGATGAGTTAAAATCCAAGGGAAACGAAATATATTTCAAGTTACGCATTTTTGATTGAAGAAGGCGTTCACTTTGCGGAAATCCATCATTAAATATTATAGTGGATGCTACTTTACACTTCCGCCTTGACTACCACTACGTCTATTAAATTATTATTTAAATATGTTGCAGATTGTCGTGTAATCTTATGTGTTTCGCTCCTTCACGGAGCATCTTCAGATCGATCATGATCTGAAATATATATTTATTGATTGATTTTCTTTTTGTTGTAGTTAGACGTAGTGGTGGTCAATCAGTTCCAGGCGGTAGTATAAAGTAATATCCACTATAATATTTAAGTTACAGAGTTTTTCACTTATCAAATGCTTATGTTACACTCGCACTTTCACCGTTTTCTTTCTTGGAGACCAACGTATGCCGTTTCTCGAAGTTTTCTAACCAGCCATTGCTAGCTTTAAAATTATGGATTTACAGCGAATTGGTGAACTCTTCAGGTTTTTCTTTCACTATGGGTCTTTTTTTTTTTTTTTTTTTTTTTTTTTTTTTATTGATGCACGACAAAGTGACCGTACTATACCTGATGGTAAGCATAGTACAATCCAAAAACAGTGGCGACCACCGAGAGACAGATCATCCATCGTCGGTCGCCGCCGTCATGCCGGCCATAATGACGAAAGTCACCTGGTACTGGATATGCACAGGCTGATCCCGAAACGCGACGCGCAAAAGCGAGTCACTATGACGGGCTTTTTCGCCATGTACATGGTGGTTGCGACCCAGTCGGGCTGTTAAACCCTACCACCCCGCTATCGCCATTGCCTCGTTCGTTGATCAGCAGGGTGCACCACGTGCAGGTGAGGTTGGCTTGGGTGTCTCAAGTCTTAAGATGTTACTCGACACCCCTTACACCCCAATATAACACTAATGTTTTGGCTTGGATACTATTGAACCACGTAAATAAACATTGCTCGAAAATAGGGAATTCTGCAATTTTTCGTCTTTTACATAAAAACTTTCTCCAGATTCTCTTTTATTCAAAAGTTCATCTTCTTTGTTAACTAATAAAGAACTTTTGTGTATTCCAAATTGAACCGCAACATCTTTCCTTTTTAGTTCATTTTTCATCGCTCTTATATTTTTTAATTTATCAGCGTACGATATTTAACCTGTAAACACACGCAACGAATATGTATAGATTTTTTTTTGTTTTGGACATACAATGAAAACGACTAATTGGCAGACAGATTATCTTACAGAGCTCATCGAAACATTTTTTCAAGTAACTGATGAATAATACTGAAATTATTACACTAAGTTTTCGAGGGTACGCGTATTTTAAGTGATAAAGGTTTTAGGCTACTAGGGGAAGGGAGCACATGATTTTTTTGAAGTCATAGAGGTTTTTACCTTGTCGAGGTTCTACTGTAATTGCTTGTTTTCCTACCATTGACGAGTTGAAGCTTTTATTTATAAATCTCTCTCCGTCATTCTTCACGCTTCTTACCTATTAAAAATATTTGTTCACTCAACAATTAATTATTAAAGAATAATAGGTATGAAAAGCCAATTTGTTTACATAATAAATTTTCCTTAAAGTTGAAGAAATTAGAAGTCAGTTCAACAACTATGTTGCATGAGTCATAAATTATTTTCCAGACAAAGTTATTCATCAAGAAAGCACTACAAGTTTGCGCTAGAAAGCTCCCGTAAGCCGGGTTATAAGTTTTAATGTTATTCTATTACCAACACTGCTCATTTTCTCAAAATTTATACCCATACTATATCATCAATATTAAGTATAATATTATTTTTATTTTAAACTAATGTGCGCCAAACCTCTACCAATTTATCTAAAGTCAAAAAATTATTTGTTTTTCTTATTTCAAACAATTTAATTTCTAGAACTTTCTTTTAGCCTACTTTTTTATATAATAGGAGGCAAACGAACAGGTGGGTTCCCTGATGTTAACTGATCACCACCGTCCATAGACAATTGAAACATCTGGGTAGTCGCAAGTGCGTTGCCAACCTGTGTTGGCGGAAAGGAAGAGAAGAGGATAGGTGGGTCTCCAGCGCTGTCACTGACCGAACGAAATGCAATAATACAAAAAACTGTTACTTCACGTTGGTTTTCTATGAGAGGGTGGTACTACCCCGAACGAGCCGACCCATTCATGCTGAAGCCAGTAATAGATTCAACGTGGCTCTACCACCATTAAAATCGATTTAATTGTGGTAATTCGAAATGTATCGAAGACGGTTGTTACCATGTTGTGATATTTTAGAATGTAGGTTAATAAGTACTGGATTGGGGCGTATGCTCTGGCAGGCTTCTCCTCTCGCGATACTCCTCAGCCCATCAGAGGGGATAGGGAATAGGATGGACTTGCTTTGGGTCGCACGTCAAAGGGCGGAGGAAAATGACATCCTTAAAAATTTACCTAAAGGAGTTGGTGTCCAATGTATGATCTCCCCACGTTAAAAAAATGGTTAGAAAGTATTAAGCGCGTAAACAAAGCTAGCAAGTCGTGAAGTACTGCGCTGGGTTTTAGGGACCGTGAATAGATTAACTGTTCCATTAGAACCGAGAAGGGCCGAACTTTGTGTGTGGGTTAATCATGTGGTAAATTTTTAATCAAGCTATACTTAATATAAATAATAAATAATATAGCTGATAAAAATATTTTTTCAATAATTATGTAAACTATATCTAGAGATCAACACCAAATTATCTGTGTTATAATACTAAGGATTTTTAAAATGATCAAACTGTTAAATTAAATGGTGTTTATCTAAATATATCGACAGAAATAAGTAAACTTGTCAGAACATTGAACTAACGCAATTAATATATATATATATCTCCTATTAATTAATATCAAGTGGATTCAATTAACTACATAATTAGGAGTAAGTTCAGAATAACACGATTATATTGAGATCAATATAATTATATCTGTAATTATATGGGAGTTAATTTTGATTCAAGTAAGCGTTCTAATGAGTTTAGGCAGATTGCGTAGTAAGGAAAATATTATGCATTTAATTTACATATGTCGTATATATATCCAATTTAAAAGTTTGTTGCCCGTCCTGAACCATTTCTGAAACGGCTGAACCAATTCTGACGATTTTCTTAAAGCCAATTAAATACCTTTGGAGCCATTCAAGTATTACTTAAGCAGAATTTTTGTAATATTTGGCTGCCCCCTCCCCCTGGTCAGTAAAAGTAAGCAATATTCTTAATCCTTCCCCCCATAATTACGTAAACTTTTATACAAGTATATTCAAATCTGTTTAATTAAGTAAACAAATATTGCTGACGTAATCACCTTCCAGACCCCTTCCTAAAACCTCAAAAATCAAACCTCAAACCCCTCCCCCCATCAGTGCTTACGTAATACTTGAATGAGCTCTTTTCAGAGCATTCGCTCTAACGGCATACATTCATTAATAATAAATGATTAAAAGTAAACTAATTGAAAAAAACTATAAGAAGTTCCATTTTATAATTTGTACAAGATATTTAACTAAAAGAGCTTAGAGAGGAAATACTGCTTAATTATGAAGTGCATAAAATTGAATACAATTTCATGTGTATATATATGTATGGTTATCTTTATTCTTTACTATTCATTTTGCAAATGTTGAAAGTCCTATGACATGGGGTCCTTCAAGCGTAACGTGAAGAGAAACTTATGCAGGCCGGCATCACAGCCGTGACCGACGATGTATTATAGTAAGTAGGTCTCACGGTGGTCGCCACTGTTTTTGGATTGTACTGTGCTTACCATCAGGCATAATACAGTCACTTTGCCGTGCTATAATAAAAAAAAAGTTACCTACCTCATTAACGCCTTTAACTATAGCTCTCATGGTAGCATTTCTCGGCCCATCCACTGTTCTCCCGTCGTCTGTTGGTCCCCACGACGCGCTGTATATATGGATCTTGTGTGGTTCGTGACCCATCGAGTTGGCCTCGATGAGATCTGTCATGTACGGTTGGTCCAGCATTCTTATACCTGTATATGTAATTAACAGAATTAGATTTATATGTACAAAAACACTTTGGATTTTTTAAATAAACTAATTGGTTTTTTGGATTTTATTGGTTTTTAGTGTTTGACTACAACTTCACGTCATATTAGATTTAGTTAAATTCATTTGGTCTTACATACTAACAGGTTAAATCTGGAGAAATACTGTTTCTTAAAAGGAGCTGCCGGAATACACTAACGGTAAAGGTACCTAGTACCTTGTCAGGTGAACAATGAAGAAAGAACTATCCCCATATTATATAATCACTACGTTTTCTTTCACTGTAGGCTTTGGCTCAACAAATAATTCGAACTACTATCGCCTCTAGACTCTGTGGAATTTATGAGATAAACTAGATATCTAAATATATAAAAATCCAATATAATCATGTTTGTCCTCAATGTACTCCGAAACTACTCAACCGATCCTCATGAAAGTTGGCATTTGTGTATAATTTGGTCCAACTTTACAGATAAGTTATATTTTCAGGCTTCAATATTTTTAAGTATTAATTCAATGATTGTCTATGTTGATTTTTTTAATCTTTATTTTTGGCAATCAATCTTTCAGATTACTACTACCATTGTCGTGCAGTCAATAATATTACAAGCATCGTGTGATTATTTCAATATTAAGCGTCGTGTGACCATTTCAACATTCTAACAAGATGGTGGATCCCGTGTTAGAACCTTCCAGGGAGTTTTTGTGGCATCTCAGAATTTCATGCTCCGTGGTATTATTTTCCATTCACTTCACTTATGCACAATAAACTAACTACATTACGTAAAACACCACCAAATTTACAAAATACAGAGTCAAGCATTACAAGATTATGAATAAAATATGAAATCCACTACATGACAGTCCAAAATCCCGCCAAAAACTCGTCTATGTTGATTATTGTTATCAATTGTAGGTTTGATCAGACTCAACGGCCTCCCACGGCAGCGGCTCAAGCCTAGGTTCGATCCCTCGGTAGGGAGCCCTTGATTGCATTGCTTGCGCGATACGGTGACACACAAATATACATCACCGCTACAACACTACACGATCACCCCCACACACGTGCACGCCTACACGCTTACACATGAAAGTGGAAAGGTTTACTTTTTTTTTCCCTTATCGAACTGAAAAACTCTCAATTTTCCGATAATAAATATATGGAGGAGTTGTTGAGGCGTGTCAGTCTCAACCAGATGCTGCTTTAAATTAGTTTATTGACAAAAAACTGTAGGGTGTACTGTTACAGATATTTCATCGCCACGTTTTAATTTTAAATTACTTTTTCAACTACAGTTTATTTTATGATACACGTGTTCTGTTAATGTATTTAATACCTAACATCTCTCTTACTGTATCAAATTTTTAGGCAGACTCTTAAGTTTAATTCAACACGTAATAACTGAGCCACAGCAACGTGTGGCCGGGTCAGCTAGTTTTTTAATATATTTCGTAATAACAATTCGATTAAGCAAACATAAATAATATTATTTTTCAACAAACACAAGAAATAAGAAAGTATTTTTTTTCCTATAATAGAAATGTGAAAATATATTGACAAAGTATTTGATAACAAATCGCCTACTGATATTTCACCCGTCGTAATAAAAACAGAAGCCGGAGGGCGAGAAATAATGATCAAGCCTTCCGATGGGATTTATTTTATGAATAAAACTACGACCAAACATTCATAGTGATAGTAAACATCATTCCATGATTCATTATTTACGTACACTTTGTAGTTCGTTTTTTTTTTTCGAAATGACTACGCTGTTGACCCAGCAAGGTCTTAACAGCTTCACCGGACTACTAAGGCGAGCGCTTAAGGCACTCAGCCGATTTTATTTTGGCAACCAGCTCAAGGGTGCTCGGCACACGTCGGCTTGGCTGTTGCCTGTTGCATGCAAAATCGCGACTTATCTTAGCTAACCTAGCTAACTATTCATATATGTATGAGTTGTTGAACCGTATATGTGTACCAAGCATACACGCCTCAACAACTCTTCCATATATTTATTATCGGAAAATTGAGAGTTTTTCAGTTCGATAAGGGAAAAAAAGTAAACCCTTCCACATTCATGTGTAAGCGTGTAGGCGTGCACGTGTGTGGGGGTGATCGTGTAGTGTTATAGCGGTGATGTATATTTGTGTGTCACCGCCGCTGCCGTGGGAGGCCTAATTGGGTGTGCGGGAGCGAAATTAACCCCCAGGCCACGGCGGCGTGATCTGTGGTTACGCGGGCGTGGGCGTGAACACGCTCTGTTTTGAGGGACAGGCTGGTACTGATGGTTCGCTGACGTGATTGAATCAGGAGGGTCGGTAAAAATGTGTCGCGGACGTCTTTTATAACGCGCAGCGTTAGGTACGAGTTCATAGTTTGCGGCGGATACCACTAACGAAATGGGATGATTCGCGGCTTTTTCAAAATAACTAATCGTCAGTGATTTTACGTATGCCCAGATAGAAGGGATCTCTAGGTATCTATGGAGATCGACTCTCCGGATGTACCACGGGGCACCGGTCACTTTACGTAAAACACGATTTTGGAGAACCTGCAGCTTATCAAAGTTATCTTTGGACATATGCGCAAAAGCGGGGCAGCTAATGTCATCACGGGACGGATACACGTATTATACAAAATGAGCTTGTGTCTGAGGGACATCTTACTCTTATGACAAAGTAACGGATGGAGGCGACCCAAGACCCTAGCGGCTTCGTTTCGCACTCTGTCTATATGTGAATTGAACTTTGAATGTCTATCTAATGTAACATCGAGATATTTGACCTCTTCGACCCAAGGGATATCGATTCCGTATAGCCTGATGGCCTCAAATTTATTAGCGCGTTTCATGGGATCGAAGAGTATTGCGGCACTCTTATCGGGATTAACTTCTATGCGCTATCGACGAAACCATTCACCAAGAGTATGAACGGCTTTTTTGATGCGCTTCCTAAGAAAATCCGACCGCCAGCCGGAAGTGTAAATAACGGTATCGTCAGCGTAACAACCTACCTCGACGCCCCGAGACCGAGGTAGGTCAATGATGAACAGATTGAAGAGCGTGGGTGCGAGTATGGAGCCCTGTGGTACACCTGAGCGTATCGGGTGGGGGGAGGCAGCTGGTGTACCCAGTCTGCCTCTCTATAGGTAGGAGCCCGGCGGCCACCTTCCGCCGGGCGGACCGTGGGGCCGGCTCTACAAGGTTGATTAGCTGGAACGATCCTTTGCCACCCCAACAACATGGTCTGTCGGTACACCTTGGGGTTTTGGTCCGTGCGAGTCGGACATAAGCCACCCTCTCCCCCGGGAGGGTGGGTATCCATAAGGGATTTTCCCACGTTAAATTTTCACCTAAAAAATCTGACATTGTATTCAACGCTTTCACGCTTTCATTAGTGATGCTCGATGGGCCGTGGTTGACTTATCGATTAAATGATAAAAATGACGTTATTATTATACCAAAGAGAATAATAGTTATTTCAGTAAAAAGTATAGATAAATTATTTATCAAATAATTATTACCTTAATAATTATTAATAAATAATATTATGAATAATATTATGGAATTAATAATATTATTAATTCACATATTATATTATTATAAAATTAACCTACAATTTGACCAGTTGATTTCAAACGGCATGTAAGACATGCAACGTCAGTCATGTTAAAAATATTAAAAAGTTAATTTTAATTCTAGCTAGTTTCCGATTGATCACTAACGACCAATTCAATTAAGTACTCAAATATTTTCTACGTATAAAAAAATTGAGTTTGCTTGTCGTACCTATTAATTCTATTACGATGAAATTTATATTGATGGGCTTACGTCCGTAAACGCCTTTTTTAATGCAAATACTTTGTAATAGATGTCGTGTGTTTCGTTTTATATATATATATATATATATTTGCATATATATATATTTGCAGTATAGAAGCTTTTTTTCTAGAACTATCTACGCTCTTGACCTAGCAAGATCTTAACATCTTCACCGGACTACTAAGGCGAGCGCTTAGGCACTCAGCCGATTTTATTTGGACAACTAGCTCAAGGGTGCACGGCACTCCTCGGCCTGAGCTGTTGTCTGATACATGCAATTCGCGACCGACTAGAACTATAGAAATAGACTATAGACTAGACTGTATAGAAGTTGTATTTGTCTATGTTATGTATAAATACATATAATTTTATTAAGTCGAATGTTTATTCTATACATTTTAAGAAATGGAAGCATCTGTTATTTCTCATTTACTGGCAGAAAAAGGTTTTTCCAAATACAGTAATTCCGATTACTTTTTATGGCATTACGCTGCTTTTTATATGGGCAAGTGCTACTTATCCATAGAGGGATACAATGAAAAAAATTTAAGCCGTCACGAGACACCTGGCATATGTGAAACATCGACATTGTTCGAATCAAACGAATCTCAAATTACACTATAGCTATGCGAGCTCAGTGCACCAAGAGTGATTACGTACAGTCGCTTGCGTACGTCATCGTTACATCGCGTCGTCGCCACGCTATTAATCAGGTTTACCCGCACCTATAGATGTTTCACATCAAAAACACATAGCCACAATGGAGTCGTTACATCTCATAGAGAAACAAGTTCATCTTTAACCGTTTACAAGATATTTGATTTGTTTAAATGTCTTAAGATTTTATACACGTATAACAAACAACATTTTATACAAGACTATTTTTCTAATACCAACCGAGTGGAAGTCTATACGAGGGGTAGTTCACTCAGAAAAGTTAGAATATCACCTTAGTATGTACGACGCTCGCCACCAAACCTAGTAAATCTGTAAAGATCCTTCATCTTCAATCAGTTCGAAAAAAAGGAGCTGGTAATTCTTGCTCCTATGGTCGGACCATTCACATCTCTCACAACTATGTCCAGTATTGCATTGCATTGCAGTATCTACACGCTTTCATTAGTGATGCTCGATGGGCCGTGGTTGACTTATCGATTAAATGATAAAAATGACGTTATTATGACGTTATACGTGTCCCTTTATTGATACTCCGGCATATAGGTACTATTATTTTAAAGGCTTGACGTTTGTATATTTCCAGGGGTAACTTCTAAAACTATTGATTCAAATCTGAATATTATTTCACTGACAGAAAGCTCCGTTGTCCTTGGGTTACGTGGATAAGCTATTGTCTTGATTTATATATTGTAACTAGCTCTCAGCTCCGATTCTTATGTGTGTAGTAATGAAGAAATTGAGAAAAAATTTGCCTTTTGCAGTAGTTACGGGCGAATTACTTTGTCAATGATTTTTTATTGTTTACGGGGCGTTCGTAATAATAAATTGAAGACCGTACGAAGTGGCGAGTATCACCTTCATTACACAGTATAAAACAAAGTCCCCTACCGCGTCAGTCTGTCTGTCTGTTCGCGATAAGCTCAAAAACTACTAAACGGATTTTCATGCAGTTTTCAACAGTAGATGAAGTGATTCATGAGGAAGGTTCAGGTATATAATTTTTCAAGGTTTTTTATTGTCAGGGCGGGGCAATGTCCGCCCGCTAGTTTTTTTTTTTAATCGAAGCATGACATAGTGACTGCACTATGCCTGATGTTAAGCATAGTACAATCCAAAAACATTGGCAACCACCGAGAGACAAATTATCCGTCGCCGGTCGCCGCTGTCATGCTGGACATAATGACGAAAGACACCCGGTACTGGATATGCACAGGGTGATCCCGAAACCCGACGCGCAGAAGCGAGTCACTATGACGGGCTTTTTCGCCATATGCATGGTGGTTGCGACCCAGTCGGGCTGTAAAACCCTACCACCCCGCTTTCGCCATTGCCTCGTTCGTTATTCAGCAGGGTGCACCACGTACAGGTGAGGTTGGGTTGGCTTTTAATATGTAAAACTAAATATCCTGTAAATATTAGAGTTATATATAGAATGAAGACCATAAACCACATACATGTACATTGTAGGTGATAGAGCCACGCTGAAACTATTACTGGCATCAGCATGAATGGCTCGGCTCGCTCGGAATAATTACCACCCTCTCATGGAAAACCGACGCGAAGTAACAGTGCTTGTATTGTTGCGTTTCGTTCGGTCAGTGAGAGCGCCAGACACCCACCTTCCCTCCCTCCTCCCCTCCCTATATCCATTTCCACAAATACAGGCAACGCACTTGCGACTTCCCTCGTGTTGCAAGTATCTAAGGGCGGCGGTGATCACTTTACATCAGGTGACTCGCCTGCTCGTTTGCCTCCTATGACATAAAAAACCACAATATATTCAAGCGATGATGGTTTAATTGTTAGTGTATCCAGACACTATAGCGATTAATTTAGGTTCGAATTATTACGAAGGGCTCATTAGGCTCGGGGCTTTCAGTGAAGGAAATCATTGTGATAAATTCATAGAATTGTGTCAGGGCTTTTTCTAAGACCACCTAGATAATTACAACCCTCAAGATGTAAATATTTCTCGAAGCACCTATGCACCTAAGTATTTCGACAGCTGTACTTGATAGCCAGTTCCCCTTTAAATTTAGCCTGTTTACTATTTTAAATCACATCGTCAAATGTCAAATGACATCGACTGCGCTAAAACCTATACGGTGTTATTACAAAAAAGTTAAATACATATTAAATACTTGCTTTAAAAAGGTTTCGTACTAAATGTACCGCACGCGCCCGAGCCAAGTCCGCGTAATCCTTCTTTCGCAAGTCTAACCTAACCTAAAAACAAAGCGAGACAAATGAGCAAGATGGCGAACATTCAGCGAGCGCGGTGTATTTAAAACGTAACCGTTTTAAAGCAAGTATTCAACTTTTTTGTAGGAGTTTTTGGCGGGGTTTTGGTCTGTCTGTTCATAATCTTGTGTTGTTGGACTCTATATTTTGTAAATTTGATGGAGTTTTACGTAATCTAGTTGGTTTATTGTGCATAAGTGAAGTGAATGGAAAGGGATACCACGAAGCATGGAATTCTGGATGCCACAAAAACTCCCTAGCAGGTTCTAACAAGGGATCCACCATCTTGTTAGAATGTTGACTCACACGACGCAATATCGAAGTGTTCGCACGACGCTTGTAATATTATCGACTACGTGACGATGGCAGTAATAATCTGAAAGATTAATTGCCAAAAATAACGTTAAAAAAAACTTTTTTGTAATAACACCGATATATTATAAAACAAGGTTAAGCAGCATGTATGTTCTTCATCGTAAGATCGTACGAGAATAGAATTTTCTAGGAATTAAACATTAAGAGGGCTAAAATGTAGAATGAACATTACGACAACAATCCAATTAATTTTGAGCTCTGAGACATAAAACTATACATGAACTATCTTTAGTTCGCGATTGAACGACCCAAGTACTCCGGTTCTTAAGCAGGTCACTATTGATTAGGTCAGGTCAAGAGAAAAGACTCGGTACTGACTTGAATCTTTTAAAAGCTTTCATAGCTATTTAGTGTTCAATAAACAAAACATTGCATTACGATTATGCAACAGATGTAATGACAACTATTAAAACACTATGCGAATTAACGCCTTATGAGTACGGTCTTAAAGTGTAATATGAATTGTTAGTGAAGAGTTTTTAATTTTTTTAATTATAACACAATATTAGGGACGCCCTTGACCGAAAGAAGGTTCATACTTCTTCCGGGCACCTAAGATACTTCGCGAAGTAAATAGTTGACACCGTGAATAAATATTTCGCAAGAACAAAGCAACAATGAGAATAACTGTTTGAAATATCAATTTCAAACTATATAAAAAATAATACTTTATTCAAATAAATGATTTTTAAGATTTAATTAAAGTAATTCTACTTTATATGAATACAAGACTTTCGAAAGATATTTCCCAAACAGTAGTGAGAACTGTATCAAAATTAGTAGTTTAAAATAACTAAGGGGACACACAGACAGATGTGAAAAACTACTTCGTCTTATAATATTTATTGATGCATTTATGTAGTGTCAATATTATAATGAAACTAGCGGGCTTGGTGAACGCTGTCCCACCTTGACAATAAATAATTATATACGACATAGATAAATATGACACATTATATATCCGGACCTTCCTTGTGAATCACTGTACCTACTGGTGAAAACCGCATGAAAATCCGTTGAGTAGTTTTTGAGTTTATCGCGAACAGACAGATGGACGTGGCAGAGGCGTTGTTTTATACTATGTAATGATATTAATTAATGATCAATATATAGTGTATAATCATAATATCATGGAATATATTAATCGGTATAGATTTTTACCAATTTATTACACAAGAAATTTTAAATCTGATTTTGTAGAAGAATATTAGATTGATTATATTAACCTAAACACCAATTTTTAAAAGTAAATAAGGTTCTATTTTACCCTGATCCTTTAGGGATTCAGCGAGATCCCTGAGTTTCGTTTCGAATATAAAACGGGCGTTATGCAAATTTCAGATTCTCAAAATTAATATAACAAAGAAAAAGTAATATCTCTATTTCGCAACGATAGAGACGCCCACGGTCTATCTCGACGAAGGTAAATATGCTCTATAAGGTGATATATAGACAAAGGCTTATTTTCAAAAAATCGTATTATGATCATATTTTTTGTTATTCCTTAAACAGATTATGATAAATAGAAGCGAAGTCAATCACGTGGAAATTGTATCTTAGTAGAGAGGAGAATTGATTTTTGTTATGGAAAATTCTATAGGCGCGTTGAGTGGCATTTTTTGCCAGGAGCTAATTTATAATTTCGCGTCATGACATGCTAGTGAGCGTGATCGATAGTATTGCGCTTGCACGGCTTGCGTCATATTAGCGACGCTTAGTATAGCAACCTGCGTACATCTAATATTTATATTTTTTATATTGATCTCATGCATGAAATTTAAATAATTCAAACTATGTGATTAATTAAAAAAAATCAAAAGATTTAATCCATTATTTTGAGTTTTCAGACACATATTTTAAGTTAAATAAATTAACTTGCGAAAAAAGCGCAAACTGGAAAATATCTTACAACCATTAAATGAATTGTTTTTTAAAACTGTATAGGATATGAATTTAGCTATGAAATTCTAAATAGGTATGAAATCCACTCACGTTATTACGTAGTCATTACAGCATATACCTATTTATAGCCAACGTCAAAAACACAGAAATACTAACAGTTCTAATGAGTAGGTTGACTCATGAGGGTTTACGTAGTACGGCTAGTGTATCCGTGGGTGTTATCAGCCACACCTTTCAATGGAAATCAGCAGAACGCGTAACACTACTTTTGTTGCAGATATAGATGTGGAGGTGTTACTTCCGAGTATATCTACACTTATATAATCTCATGTTAGTGACGTGATGCAAATGTATTAATAACAGAGTTACATAAATAAATGTTGAATGTATGTAAAATGTAGAAAAACAAAGTTATACAAATGTACAGATTAGCGGTCGCTCTCAACTTCGTCTGGATTTATCTACGCTAATATTATAAAGAGGTAATGTTTGTAGGGGGTAATCTCAGGAACAGTAGGTCAGATTTGATCAGTTGAGTCAGAGAAGAGGCAAACAAACAGATGGGTCACCTGACGTTAAGTGATCACCATCGTCCATCCACACTAGCAACACTAAGGGAGTCGCAAGTGCGTTGCCAGCCTGTGTTTGGGAGGAGGGGGTAAGAGATAGGGGGAGGGGAAAGAGGGAGGGAGGCGGGGAGATGGTCCTCCAGCGCTCTCACTGATCGAACGAAACGCAACAATGCAAGTACTGTTAGTGGTAGGCTAGTGGGAGGGTGGTAATACCTCGGACAAGCCGACCCATTCGTGCTTTAACCAGTAATAACTTCAGCGTGGCCCTATCATCTACAAAAGTGTATTTATTTAGAGTGATGATAGCCATTGAGCTATCTACTGAGAAGCGTGACACCACATTGATTGCCTTGTATTCAAATTGTATTTTTATAAATTAAGCTTGTAAATTAAGAAAGCGACCTAATGAAAACATAGATTGGTTACGAGACATTTACTAATGCCGGCGGCGACCTAATACAATCAAGCTGAAATTAAGTCACCAAACACCTACAGCAGTGTTCTAGCGACTGCACTGGAGACTCAAATACAGACAGACAGACCATGTTAACATACATTTGTAGTTAAACATAAAGAAATTTTACGCATCTAAATAAAATTGAAATGTTTCTTGTTCGGGCTAACCTCTGAGGTAGCTGAACCGAATTTCACGAGACTTTTTTCAAAGTATTATCTACACTATACATCATTACGATTTTTGATAGGAGTTGAGCAGAAATTACGTACAAGAGGTATCTTTAGTAATAACAAAATTATTATTTACAAATATAGTGCAGAGAAAGCATATAGTTTTCCGGAATCAACAAAATTATTTTCAGAAGTATGGAAATCAAAATCAGAAGTGAACCCAATAAAAATAATATTATTTATAAACCAATTACTATAAAATTTTGTTCAATATGAAAACACATAAATCTTAAGATAATCTTTGCCGCCCTTAATTCCCTTAAAGTGGATATGCCACTGATCGAATGACATAACCGTAAAAATTCAGAATGGGATTCATAAAATTGAACAAATATTGCTTTCGTAAGTGCCTTTTCAATGTCCTTACGACCTAACTTTTATACAATCTACGTTTTTATGTCAATTATTATAATTCAGATGTATTGTCGTCATTTTTGAGACCGTACTATTGACTTAGTGAGCGACCCAATCGACTGGTATTTATAATAATAATTTTACTAATGACTAGTAACTATTGACCTGTACTAAATTACTATTGGCTGATAGTGATTATCGAATCATCATCATCATCATTTGCTATATGTGGTAGAGCCACGCTGAAGCTATTACTGGTTTCAGTATGTATGGGTCGGCTCTGCTCGGAGTAGTACCACTCTCTCACAGAAAACTGATGTGAAGTAACAGTGCTTGCATTGTTGTGCTTCATTCGGCCAGTGAGAGCGCTGTAGGACCACCTCCCCTCCCCTCTGCCTCTTCCTTTCCTCACTCTTCCCACCCCTTTCCCCCAACCCCTCAAACACAGGCTGACAACTCACTTGCGACTCCTCTAATGTTACAGTATCTATGGACGGCGGTGATTTCTTAACATCAGGTGAGTTCGTTGCCTCCATGATACAAAAAAAATCCTGTAAGACACCTGAAGGCGCCGTAGAAGTGTTTTGTGGAATGATGTAACCTTTTATAAGTTTATAATTTTTTAATTATGTAAAAGGTATACAATATGTGTCTGCTCAATGGCGAGCGATACAATAGTGAGCGAGGCGCCGAACAACCCGCGCAGGTCATGCGCCCGCGCAGCCCCCGCCCCCATGTCATCTTTCTCTTGGACGTGGGTAGTAGGGTTGTCGCCTCGACAACACCTACTGCAGGGACATAGGCCTCTTTCTGAACGAAGGTATGGGCATAATTACCACGTCAGTCCACGAGGTAATGATGAGTTCAAACGCTGAGAAAATCACAGTTCTTGAGATTTCTCACATTCAGTGGTACTAAAAGAACATTTCGCAGGTTCAGGTTTTCAAACGATGTTTTCCTTTACCGTCAGCAGAGTATCAAATATATAAATTATCATTAACTAGCCTATACCCGCGACTCCGTTCGCATGGAAAAGTTACTTTGGGCTAACGCTTATATGCAGCGGAAGCTCTCAAGAGGAAGAAAAAACCCGATTTTGAAATATTCTTCATTAATAGTTGCTGTTAATAGTCTTGACGTGATGATATGTATCTATAACCATCCTCGATAAATGAGCTATATAACATTGAAAGATTTTTTCAGTAGTTCCTGAGGCTATCCGCTACAATCTCACGAATTGACAACGTCACAAACTCACAAACTTTACCTCTTTATAACATTAGTATAGATATAGTATTCGATAATTCGAATACTAAAAATTTTTTTTTTCGAAATGTCTACGCTATTTACCCAGCATGGTCTTAACAGCTTCACCGGACTACAATACTAAAAATAATTACTATTAGCCTTCTACTATTCACTGGCAATCTAAAAATGACAGTCGATCATGATATTTCTATTCTTATCTAAAAAACAGACTGTTGAGATAGTTCCAAATATTACCTAACAGCGTAATTACTATTCAGAATTACGTTATTTATTATTACAATAATATATTTAATTATTTGCTATTTTCGACTGGCCTTAGTTGACGGAATGATATGATAATAAAATGGTATCATATGTAATATACTTTATATACTGCCTTGTTGTTGTTTATAAGATAGATATATAAAAATATTACATACTATAGGAATTTATTTCGGCAAATCGAGAGAAATTTAGATCGAAAAATTTATTTTTTTCAAAATTTATATTTCATATAATATATTTATATTGTTATATGTCGGTGTAAATATTGAAACGATACTTTTGTTTAGGTTAGTACTTATCTGTGTAATTTTCAAAGCAATAAAACGATCGTAAAATTTAAGAGCGTATAACTTTTAAACGGTTAATTTTACGAAACACTATTACTATAGAGTTCGAAGTTTAAATTAAACTTAAATAAAATTAAATCTTTGACAACATTTTCCCAATGTAATTTATACCTAAACAACACTTTTGACGTCGAAATGCAAAAAGCAAATTTATTTTTATCTAAAAAAAAATAAGCTGCAAATATACACTTCGAAATTCCCATTGTCTCCGTGTTTAATTAAAGATTATCTGTGTTTATTACAGATTGTATTATCACAATGGCCTTAAAAAATGTGCCGCAACAGGATTTAACGTTGAATTTTTATTTCGTCGACATCAGAGGTAAAACACGGAGTGTAATCATGCGGTTCGTTGGAGCGTTCGTAATCTCCGGCACATTGTACTCGCTGACGACGTTTGTGTTTGAAAATGTGATCAGCCGGCTCTAAACTTTACTGGATGTTTGAGCATTTTGGGTACCAATTGCGTCTGACCTCCAACCATACAACACATATTATCTGAAACTCATCTGGCATAGAGGCCAGTGTACGTTTGTCGCATTGGAGAGTTAGCTATATAGTAACAACCAGTACAACCCAGGGTTGTAGGGTCATTACGCGTCTGGGTCCTGTACATGTTTAGAAATTGTCATAGTGGTTTTATTTTTAATTGTCACATACCAGGATCCAGTCGTATATCTAACTACGGAAAATAAATCATAGACCTGTCCATCGTCACTGTTTTCTTTGGAAATAAATTTCTTGACAGGCTTGCGATAGAAGTTAAATGTCAAAAATCGTCACGTAAGAAAAAGCGTTTAATTCTTCTGCCTCTCTTTTATGCGACTTTTTAAACTAGATATATATTAGAAATAGATCCATCAAATTTGGTAAGACTTAAACATCAAGTTGATCAATTTAACAGCGACGCCTTTTACCACACTGTGAACCCCATAAATAAATCGATGTATAGACTAAAAATGTCATAAATTATACAACGCTAAGTATCCACCTGTAAAACAATGGAAAACTGTAGTCTTTTTTGTATTTATGTCTGAATTATTTAAATTTCATAATATTCAAATCAAACTGAGTAACATTAGACTGATTCTCACATAGAGGCACTCCGAGCAATTATTGTATTATACATTTTTACACAGTTTATTAATTAATTAAACATTTGATGGGCTGCTCAAGTTCAATACCAAAAATCAATACTACATGTACAAAGGCCGCTATCTACGCATCAGTTGTCTGCCGCAAACGTAATATGTCACGAGCATGGCGGTGACGAGAACACGTAAGTTTTTCTCTTACTATCTCTTACCAAAGATTGCTCAACGCGGCTAAAGAAACATTCACTTCAAAACCATTTCATATAATATTGTTATTATGTTTAAAAAATATATACGTATTTTTAACATTGTCACTTGCTCAAAAACAGCGTAATTACTAAATATATATTATGAATTTAAATGCCATAATTTAAATTACGAGTGTACTTTATTAAATATTTAGTACATTATAACTAAAAAAAAAAACAATCAAAACAAAAATACTTCAATTTCAAATTATAGACCGGAGAAACAAAGGACATCTCGAATCTTTTTATATGTATAGTCTTCCTTTCTTTCACAATTATTAAGCGTAACTAATTATGTTCGGGCTTGTGAATGGAATTTTTCCTCATTAATCCGCAAAGAAAGTACCTCCTTTCTTCGCAGAAAGCGGTTTATTAGGTCAAGTTTGGCTACGTGCTACAAACCACGTAGCGTAGTGCGGATTTTAATGGGTTATGACGTCACTCGACGAGATGGGTATTACAACTGAAATCAGCACCATGCTCAGAATTATGTCAACCTCATTTCTGTGAGCAAAACTTAAGTACGTACTCCAAAGCGATGGCAGAAATAAAGAGAATTCGGATTAAAAATGGCAAATCCAAATAATGTACTAGTCCTAACATTTTGAAGTGAAAACTTTTTACGTGCCTTGAGATTTTTCAACTCAAGAATATATATATATATATAATATATATATATATTTTATATTTGTATATATTCAGGAACTTAGAAATGGCGTCATCTATTTCCGTGAAACTTAGTATGTAGGTAGTTTCGGGGAAGATAAATCGATCTAGCTAGATTTTATTCATGAAAAACTTTTTTTAACTGAGATTTCAGGCAATGAAAAAATATAGCTCGAATACGAAAGTAAATTTCGCCCTAGCTGTCAAAATAAAAATATCTCACATGGAAATCGGTTGCTTCGAAAATCCGTGTAACCCCAGTTCGAATCCCAGTGACAGCAAAAGGGGTATCAATTTTTATTTTATTTCTTGTAAAAAAATGCTAATTTTGTGAAACAAACCAAACAGTTTATTATAATTTAAAATGGCTTTTTAAAGAATCGAGCTAGGTTCGGTCGCGCAGGTACTTGTAGTTAACTAAGCTTAGCAATGGAGCTCTGCCTTTGTATTATCGTCTCTGTGAGCACAGTTCCAAAATCTCCCAATATAGGAAATCTATAACGACGGAAAAAAGCAAAATTGTCGTAACTTGAAATACCCAACTTTACACCAGAGACAAAAAACTCTTTCAAAACTTTTTTTTTATTTGTAGTGTTAAAACTACACAAAAAGCCAATGTCGTATCGATGAACAATCGAATCGTAGGAAAGCGAGACCCACAACATTCGAAGCGGTATTTTTTTTACAAGAATATGGTAAAAAGTGACTTAGTCCAAAATGCAAGTTACGACATTTCCGCTTTCTCCCGTCGATATGTGAAGTAGCCATTCTGATGGTGACATAAAGCCTTTACTGTTCGCTTTGCTCGTGCGAAATACGTAACAAAGATACTTGTTTGCCCTCAACGTTCCACCCATGATTTTCAGTTAACGTGCATGTTATTCAGTTTCGTGACACACTGACCTCGATTTAGCAATAATTTCTCGAAATACGGCATAACCCAAGAGACAGGCATCGCGTTCGAGATAAATGGATCCTGTCTCAGTTGATATGAATATTAAGATATGCTTATATTATATATACTACTAATAAACTGGCTTATTAGAAGGTGTTTGGGAAATCTAATAAAGGGCTTATTAATTTTAACAAATGCGAATTACGTAGCATTTTTTTCTGTATTTCATTCCATTAATATTAATACTATATTGTAAGGAGGGATGTTTGTTTGTCTCTCTTCTACCCAAAAATTACTGGACGCATTTCGATGAAATTTTATAGGAATATACCTTATAGATCAGAATAAGATACATGATATTATCTAATATTTATATATAGTTTATGGTTTGGTTTGTTGGCATAAAATATAAAGATAAGCGTCAATTAAGTTTAAAAAAACTAACCCTATGAGAGTTATCTCGGCGTGTCCTGTATAAATCGGTTTGAGGTACCCGGAGATAGTATATGATGTCATCTGTACTAATATTATAAAGAGGTAGTTGTGAGTTTGTGACATTGCAGGGGGTAATCTCGGGAACTGCTGGTCCGATTTGAAAAATTCTTTCAGTTATACAGCTCATTTATCGAGAAAAGTTATAGGTTTATCATCGCGATAAAACCAATAGGAACGGAGCATCAATGAAGAAAGTTTCAAAATTGGAGTATTTTTTCCTCTTGAGAGCTTCCGTTGCGTGTTAGCGTTAGCCGAAAGTCACTATTCCACGCGGACGAAGTCGCGGGCCGAGGTTAGGCATTAATAAAGGTACAAATGCAGACAAAGTGACGGGCGGCTTATAATATTTCAACAAATCGAATAAATCTTGTCATTTCTGACACTGATTTAAAAATCATTTGGTTAAGAAACCGTAAACACATGACCTTAGTTTTACGTCACGTAGCTACAACATGAGCTCTGTTACAATTTAATATCATGTGTTTACTGGGTGCTGAGTAGTTTATTTCAGTGATGAATTTCAGAAATTAATCTAAAATTTACGAATATATGACGCTAGTTTTAAGGTAGATAGATGAAACTAAGTATAACTTACCAGCAACTTTGGAGTGGTAAGCGACGCCAACGCCACAAACACCGTTGTCTCGCGCAGCCGCCACCTCTCCGGCACATCTCGTACCGTGGCTAAACATAAAACATTAAAATTTAATTTATAAAATAGTTCAATCCATATCCAATACTTTTCATACATCATACCGTGTATTATGTTGTATAAATGTTGTTTTTTCTCAGAACTAACAAAAAAAATTGCGTCGGATAGTCTTTATTATATTGGAAAGTTATACTTCTTCATTAATATAAAATCATTGTACAAAATGTTTACAGTTAATACTATGAAAAAAGATCAAGAAAAATTTTGTAATGAAATTTCATTAGTAAAATTTTATACAACAATTTGCCTCTTTACAAATTACTAAAAAACATAAGTCGATAATCATTCATATGGTTACGTTGATTAATCTATACTACTATTATAACGAAGTAAAGTTTGTGAATTTGTGACGTTGTAGGAGGTAATCACAGGAACTACGGGTTCGATTTGAATAATTCTTTCAGTATTATATAGCTATTTCATCGAGAATGGTTATAGGCTATATATCATCACGCTAAAACGAATAGGAGCGGAGCACCCATGAAGAATGTTTGAAAATCGGGTTTTTTCCTCTTGAGAGTTTCCGCTGCGTACCAAAGTAACTATTCCACGCGAACGAAGCCGCGACCAGAGGCTAGTATTAATACAAAAAGAACTATATAGAAATAAATTAGAAATCGAAAGGTAGAACACCAATTTATTTAAAATAATAAGATATATAAATAATAAAAATATATAAAATAATAAAAATTAATGAGAGAATAAAAAAAGAACCCAATGTAATAATATTGAATCAATGCAAAGAGAAAGACGAAATTATTATTACGGAATTGAAAAATAAGTCTCAGTTGATTCTAATAAAATTTAATTTGATTCGACTGCTGAATCGAAAAGGTTTAATTTGCCCCGAGTCTTAATCAACGCGAGCTTGATTGAAACGAAACCTTTCGTTTCCAAAATTGTTTCGAATTTAATTAATACATTTATTGCTTTTGATTAATATTTTAAATTAATTTAGGTATTTCTTAAAATACCATAATTGATTTCCACATTATAGTATATACCTTAATAAACTTAACAAAAATAAATCACCGCATACAGACTCATCATTTCAAATCTGTTGCAAGATAAACTTTCGTCTTGTAGGTAATTAGCAGAGCATGATTTATATAAAAGGAAATGTTTGAAATACATGTAAAAATTCTCCCTATAAAAAGTGTTTGCGACAGAAGACAGTAGAGAGATTTTCAAAAATATTAGACAAATTGACATTACTATTACACTAACTGACCCGTGCAACCTCATCTGCTCCAAATCGATCATTACTGGTTTCAATTGTATTTTTAAAATCTTAATATCAAATAATAAAAATCTTAATAAACCTGGTTGCAGCGACATTTACCGTTTCTAATTGTGAATCCAAACTATTCAGGGACTCAAATTTATACCCAGTTGGTAACTGAGAAATATTTATTATAATAAGTCTTAAACCCGCTACATATTAGGTACAGTTTCGTTTATACATATTTTTCAAATCTGTCGACGTTTCATATGTAGTTGATAATTACGCATACAAACGTCATGAAGCCGTAGCTTAGTTGTAATGTGCTAGACTTTAAACTGATCGACAAGAGACTACATATTCGTATTGTAAGAGACATAATTGGTCTCATTATCTCCGTACGGAGCCGAAACGGAAAGCTAAAACACAATTAAAAATACAGTTAGTTTCTTTGAGGTTCTATTACGTCAAAACTATTTAACCTATCAGGATAGGACGAGATAGGAAGCACAGCGAAGCGGGGTGGCATCGGATAGTTTTTCTTATATACATGAAAAACATAGTTTTTGTGTAATGTTTAACGTCGGATTGATGTTTGCCGAGCAAAGAGGGCTCTCAAATGAAATGGCAATAAATGCAAGTGTGCCAAAGCAGCAGAACCTTCGCTTAACCTGCTACAGTGTGTTCTCTTTTTCCTAACACAAGAAGGGTAGAAAGCCATCCATTAATTTCTGTCCTGTAAGTATCGTTATCTAGGTTACGTTAAAAACAGTTACATTTGTCGTTGCAGAGATCCACCTTTCATTTTTTTTTATTAAAGAAAAATTAAAAAAAAAAGAGATATACTAATATTTCCATTACTTTGGAGTTACGCTTAGAAATAATTTTCTGTTACAAAATTAATGTAATTTGACATTCTTTTTGCAAAAACTTCATCAATCAATTTTATTTATTTGTAATACAAAACAAATCAAATTCGCAAAGTTTTCAACAAGCTCCTGTCTTAATAACAAACTTGAAAGATCTCAGATGAATCTATAAATAACTTATAATTTTAAATAAATCGTCTGAACTTCTGTTAAGCTTTGAAGAAGTTTTTAAAACTAAGGGAGATGATTCTCGAGAGGTATACATTTCTATTAATAAATTTGTAAAACTATTTAAGTATATAGGCCACTTATATACCAAGGGCCAATATAACTTTAAAAAAAATGTATCGCTTTTTTCTATCTATTTTTGCAACTAGCTCAAAAAACGGCTTTACCAAGTGTTATGAAACTTTGCACACGGGGTACTAATAGGATTTCTAAATTAAAAGGGTACAAGAATTGTCAAGAATACTTTAAAAAATTTAGAAACAATTAGGTATTGCAAAAAGTTTAAATTTTATACCAGCCAATTGATATTGGTGAAATTTTATAGATCGAAAATTTATGGCTTCGCTATTGATAGAGTATAAATAAATGTCAATAAATACGTGTAGTCCGGTGAAGCTGTTAAGACCTTGCTGGGTCAATAGCGTAGTCATTTCGAAAAAAAAAAATCAGTAAATACGCTTAAGAATCACAAAATAAATATATTTAAAAGACAGGCACTATAGTGCAAAAATTGAGAATTAATGATGAGTCTTTTAAAATTATCAGAAACTTTTAGAAATGCATATTCTAAAACATTAATATGACGAGACGTATTTAATCTCTACACACAAAACGTCTGCAGAACCTCGTGCACGTGTACTTGAAGCATAAAATCATAGTTCACCAACAATTTAATTACCGGACAAATTGTATAGTTCGGTGAAGCTGTAAAGACATTTCCAGGTCAACAACGTTTTCATTTCAAAAAAAAAACCTAACAATCTCCAAATAGTAATGCACTGCTTAGTTTGGGATGAGTGGGACATATTATGGTCTAAATGTTATTGATTACCCTCCAACAATAGCACTCACTGGTCAAATTTTGTAGATTAATTTGTTGTATGTATTAAGTTATTATCACAATTCACAAGATAAAACTCAACATACCTATTGAACCAATCGTCGGTGTATCTCGGATACGGGAATGGATCGTTACTACTGAAATCGTACGAAGCTTCCGCATTCTGAAAACAAAATATTATTAAATATCTGTTGTATACGATACGATTATTTTAAAAAGCAGTTTTCTATTCATACTATGTAGAAATTCTGTAGGTAAAATGTCTTAATCGAAAACATTTTTCCATTGTAGCTGCTGAACAAGTTAAGGTTAAATAACAGTCAGTAATTGACACAGTTACCACATCACCAGAGACACATTAGGATAATCGAAAAGATAGGGTAACGTTTTGTTTTCAGCTTTATATAAATGCCAGTAAAGTTTTTATAACTAGATAATAAAAAAAAATAAACATCCACAACTGATTTTATAACATGTTACAATCTATTAAAAATTTTAAATATCTTAATTTACTTTAATGACTATTTGCTTAAACGATCTTACTTTTTGAATATACTAATATACCTTTTAAGTTTCTTCTGTAGTTTATTAATATTCATTCAAAATTTTTCATAGCTTCATAAACAAAATTTGTCATAACACAAAATTAAGAAATTGTGTTAAGTTTTATTTATCTTATTATTATTCATTTTGTTTCTTTTAACACGTTTTATACTACAATCTTAATAACGCCAGATAACAAAAAACTATACACACCGTAAACCATTACATAATTGTTGAAGTATAATCATAATAAAAATGAAGACAAAATATGAGAACCGTTATTGAGATAAACGCTGATTCATGCTTGGAAATTGTGTGTATTCCGAGATACTCTGAAAGCTTTCAAAGCCAGTAAGTAATATTGGCTAAAATGAAGCAAAATGGATTTATAAGTAATCAGTGATAAATAACCATTATTCACAAAAATAGACTCCTAATAAATAAAAACACTGTGTAGTGGTTTACTGTCATCTTGGGATCGAAACTGCCAAATATCACTTGGCCATGCGGGATTCTATTTATCATAGACTTCGAAGGCTTATCGATGATATTAGCCATTGGACATCAACATTGGGTGCCATTTCTTGCGATATTCTAACAGCTGCATTTGGCGAATGTACACAAGATTTACACAGCTAACTACACCGTCTCTATTCTGTCTCAGGACTATCAAAAGCGGTACCTGCCTCCATTCATTTGTAATCAATGTTAAATTTATCAGTACAAAGAGCTTTAAATATCCATTTTATATGCAAACTATAAAAACTAGAATGCATTGTCTGCATTTATTATTCCTAACTTATAGAACATAACGATCTCTAAGAGTGAATAAGTATTTTTTGAGTTAACGCATAACATCCTCTTTAGGTGTAACTGAGGCCAAATAAAAGAAATAGTTAAGCCATAGAAGAATAACCAATTAGGCTAAATATGCGCACAATGACATTTAGTTGCAGAAACCACACCCGTGAAGACTTCTTCGCAGGTATTAACCACACAAAGGAAATTTATCAGAGAAAATGTCTAAGGATTCATTAAAATAAGACCCAACTTTAATTTAATCACATCGCGGTAGATGATGTGGTATGTAATCCAAACGAAGAAGATTGATTTTAGTTTTAGATACATTATTGAAGACAGTGATGATTCATACAATTTTGAATCCATAATTACATTATAATTCAACCATTACTAATATTATGAAGAGGTAAAGTTTGTGAGTTTATTACGTTGTAGGGAGTATTAACAGGAACTATTGTTTCGATTTGAAAAATTCTTTCAGTGTTAGATAGCTGATTTATCGAGAAAGGATCAGGATCATATCATTTATCATTACACTAAGACCAATAGGAACGGAGCACCAATGAAGTATTTCCAAATCCGGGTTATTTTTGCCTCTTGAGAACTTCTCATGCGTGGGAGCGTTAGCCTAGAGCAACTATTCCACGCGAACGAAGTTAGGGGCAGAGGCTTATCAAGATATAATTGAAAATACATTTATTATTAAAGTTCAACATAAAAGTAAGCATAGAAATATCGATATACACAAATATATCTCGTGGCCTTTTCCAACTAAAGGTCTGAATACATTACAGAAGAACACAAAAGCTAATGCACTTTATAATAATTTTTAGATGTTATATAATAATATATATTAAATAACCATGAAAGATATTTAGAAAGTGAATGACTACTAGTGTATTTAAAACAATGTGCACAAACAAAGTTCTTTTCTAACTCATAACAATTGTTAGATAAAAAAATTACATTCCTAAACTATAAAGAGGACCTTAATATTAAAAAATGTATTCTGTTGTGTCGTAGCTCAAAAATAAGTCAACAGAAACTTTATTCAAAACTAAATAAAACCAAATAAATATACACTGCCAGTATTACATTAGGAAAACTAATAAACCAATATAGAGATAGACAAAAAAACTATCAATTATTTTTTGTTATATCATCCCATGTATCTACCCTAATAACTATCTGCTGGATGTCCAACTAATATGACCTTCAGACGAACTCCCAAAAGATCATATTTCGCCTACTAATACATTACACGTGGAAACTAGAGCTACATACAAACGAGCATTTTATTTTCATTGTGGGAAATGTTTTCTTTGAATATAACTTGATATATATACATATAAATTAAATAGATAAGTATAGGTAGGTCATAGATCAATTTGCATTATCATAGTGTATCTGATTAATTGATTCACAGAATTACACCGATTTGTTTTATAAATTTGCAAGTCGTGTTACTGTTATCCAAAATTTCACGTATACTTAATTATATCATCCAGTTATCGTGTAATTGATTATCTAAGAAGCTTTATCTACCTATGTATTGCAATATAGAGACAAATTCCATTCCATCGTCTATCTTTCTCTATATACATGCCTTGCTCAGTTTTATTTGACAATGTAATCATTTCTTACAACTTAAATATATTGTGGTTGGTGTACTCGATTACCGCTTAAGTAATTTTGATTGGATGATATCTTTTGGAATGCTAGGAAATAATTACATTATAGACCATTAAGCGATGGTTTCTCTTGATATTGTGGTCAAAAATATTTTTATTATGACGCAAAAATACAATAATGACCTTAAATCATTATCAAGCCAATTTATGAAAGGGCTCGACTAAATTATTTATGCTATAAACTACGCGCTACGACTCCATATTGGTATGAGTAAAGTAATATCTTATGTTTAAATATTATAACTTTTGACTATTGATTTGATTTAAGTACATTTATTATGTGAGCTGTCTAATTGATTTACTACTAGTTACTTTGCAGAGATCCAGTGTAAAGAAGTCGAACGAATATTTTTACGCTAACAAACATGACTCAAGCTTATAATGAAAATTGGAGTCAATTTTCTATACTCATAAAACAGTATCTTCCTTTTGTGATTTGTCTATCTTACTATTTTAGATTATTCTATGTCATGCTGAAGATTTGGCAATTAAGCTTAAAACGTATACTTGGGACACTTGACATTAGCAAAATTGCCTACATACGCAGCAACCACAACAAAGAAAACAAATGAATTACTATAAATTATCTTCGATACTTATTATAGATATTTATGAAAGAATATTTTGGTACACACAAAGCTTCAAAAGCATACCAGTTCTATTATACATTATTATATGAAATGATATATAAGATGAGCCTAAATCTACATAGTGGTAAAATGTTTTAATCCTTCTCAGGAGAAGGTAATAAAACATTTCATAAGGTAAATTGCGTTAAAATTCAAAGTTATTTCTGAACCTAACTATTTGTTTAAAAAGAGATTTCTAAATGTATTAATTAAAGCTCGTTCTGATGAAAGCGTTCCCATTTATAATTTAAATTCCGTCGGGACAGAGGCTAAAAAAACACAGGAAAGCCTTTTATGGAGTCCGAAATGTTGACGTTGTTCATTTCGCAAACCCTTTTTTAAATTAATAAAATATGAAATTTCTTTTGTAAAGAGTTATAAAAATGGCTCTGTTGTAATTATTTCCACACAGATTATTTCAGTATAATTAATTCTCTTGCATCGTAGATGAAAATATTAATGTTGATTGTTATATCTATATTTTTAAATATTTTAACTGTCTTCCATAAGAGCTTTTCGATGTATTCAAGGTCTTATGACATTTTTCAACAAACAATCAATTTAACTTGAAGATATTTTTACGTAAATACATAAATTCACTAAAATGTATTTGCCAAGTGAAAATGCTGTTTTATAACGACTATTTGTAACTGTAACTTTTTATTCCTACATATTTTAAAGTTTGTGCTTTCTTCAACAGTACATTTTACATATATTGACGATTATATAAAAAAATCTCTCAAAATTCATTTTTCGTACAGATTTTTATTCAACATAAATAAGTTCCCTCAAACATGTGCCAAATGAAAATTCTGTTTGGAATATAAAATTACATTCTATTTGAAACTAAGACTCGGTTCTGAATAACATTAACCAATAACGTCTCCTTTTACATACAAAACTAGAATAAAATATTCGAGCTTCTCAAAGAAAGATGTCGTTATCAGCAACAAAACCATTAACTAAACTAGACGTTGAAGAATAAATGGAAAACAAACTTACATAATTATATTTTAAATCTGGATGCATGTAATCCACACCTGCAAATTGAACATGGAATAAGTATTATAGAAATAGTAATATGTTTATTCATTTTTAATATGGACATCTCGATTAGTGTACATTATAGTGATAAATAACTGTCCAGTACTCGCTTGACAGATGTACCAACAAAGTAAATAAATTGTTACCAAGCACTGATTCGTGGTTTCGATTTGCAGTAGAGTAGCCCTCAGCACTTAGCACATTTTTATTATTGTCAACAATATCACCTTACATCCCACTGTGATTTTGATTAATTATTAATAAAGAATATTTGACATTGCCTCACTGAGCGTGCCTCTGTATCATGGTGAGTGTTCTGATTAGTTATTCAATCTAATCCCTTCATCTCCTTTTCATAACCGCACCCCACGCGCTGGGCTTCGGAGCCACAGTTTTACGGTAAAACCTATCGGGGCACGAACTTAAAAGTTCGCAACTTCTTATCTTTGCCGTACCGTGAAGCTGTGGAATAATCTCCCGGCCAGTGTGTTTCCTCCTTTCTATGACATGGAGTCCTTCAAGCACAACGTGTAGAGACACTTACGCAGATCGGCATGACAGCGTTGACCAGTGATGGATAGTATGTATCTGGGTAGTCGCCACATTGTGGATTGTAATGTGCTTACCATCAGGCATAGTAAAGACCCATTGAAATGGTTTAAAAAAAAAAGAATACTCACCATCATCCATTATCGCTGTTGTGACATTCACTCCAGTATATCCCTGCGCCCAAGCCGCTTCAACATTCAGATCTAGCTTGGGTTTTCCACCATTCTGCCCAGTGTTTTTTAGGTACCACTGCAGTGGAAAGTAAGGATCTCGGGGCTCTGCCGCTGGGACAGTTTCCGGCAGACGAAGAGGCCGGAACCCTCGCTTAACGCGCTTGAAGCCGGTCTGCTGAACTGCTACATGGACCTAAGATAGAATGTTTCATACCCATATATATTATTGAAACAAGAATCTTATACAAATAAAATAGATACTACTAAATAGATTATGATCATTTTTTACATTTTGTTCTTAGATACTTAGTCTATATCCAAAAATTAATCACAATATCGTCATTTAGAAACTACAACCAGGACACTTAAAAGAGTTCATAAAAATTGATCAAATACCTCAAATCAATATGGCTCTTTTTATGGAAGGAAGGCAAAGAGACCAAATCGTACGGAATCCAAAAATAACGACGGCAAATGAAAGACCTATAATTCATCACCAGTTGACACTACCCCAAATCAATATGGCTTTTTTATGTGGAAGCAAGAGAAAGAGACCGAGTCGTATGCAATCCAAAAATAACAACGTCAAATGAAATATCTATAATTTATCACCAATTACCGCTGTCATGTTGGCATGCAAGCCTTTTGCCAGCTGGATATATATTAACTGATAGCGAAATATGACAGATTAAAGATTCACTTGATATTGGGTATTCACCAGTGTTTCACCTGGTATATCAAATCGATACGACCACCGTCATCATGCCAAAATATCATGTAGTACAATTGATTTAAATATTTTCTAATTGCTTTTTCCAAAAGTATTCTATAATTTTATACAATTTAAATGATGAAGTAGAATCAAGTGGTAGATTAAGTGAAATTAGTGTGCTTTAAAACAGCTAAACGTGTATCACTTACCAATGGATGTTGCTTAAGCATTCGAGCATGAGCAATAGATCTTTGTGAACGTGCCTGCGGTAAACCACGGTGAGCGAAATGCCATTCTGTGTCAGAGCCAAGTACCTGTAACAAATTAAAAACATAATTGAAATACTACGTACATAAAGTATAATATTTTTATATGACATAAGAAAGTTATTCTCCACAATTTCACATTAGGAATATCCTGAGCTTTGTTAGTTATTAAACACAAGGAAAAATATGACCATCCTGCTGGAAAGTAGATAAATACAAGAAAACCTATGATTGAAACGTTATACTATAACCCAATATGTTTAAATACGGTAATACATTACGCTCAAAATAGAGAGTAGTCAAGGAGAACATGGAAAAGCTTCAAGGAACGAGTTCTCACGCGTATGTTCCGGAATGTACTAATAGTTGCTTTAAGATTAAAAAATAGTTTAGCTTAAGAGTTGTAGTTTCCAAGACAAATCCTTGAAATCACTGCATCTTGTAAAAAAGGAAAGGAGGACATCTTTTATTTATTTTCGAATTAACACTGTAATTGTCTTTTCTACTTTTAATCTCTAAATATTTTGTTAGTCACTGAGGCTTATAAAAAAAATTATACCATCACGGTACGCCTGGCAGATTTGAAACATCGAAATCGTACGAATCGAACGAATCTCAAATTACACTATAGGTATGTGAGCTCAGTTCGGCAAGAGAAATTGCACATATAACATTGCGTCGTCACGTCTCACACACTCACCACGTCAACAATCGGGTTTACCTGTGCCTAAACACCTAAACAAGTGAATGCCAAGCTGTCAATTCTGTAAGTATTTTCAAGATCTTCTTTTTTAAATGGAGATTTTGTAAATTAAATTTGTCAAACTGTGGCGTTCTTTTACATAAAATTTTTCCTGACAATTTTACAAACAGACAAAAACATGATTATCTAAATAGATTCAGGAACCCTTCTTAAGCTGTGAGCTTTCATTCATTCGGCAAATAATTTTTATATTATTTGTTTGTTATTAAATTCAACTTATCAATGATTGAATTTTAGACAAGGTTTTCAAATAACCCAGTAAATTAAGTAACAAATTTATTTACTGAATAACACGCTTTTAGATTGCAAGTTTCTTGTCGAAAATTTATAATTGGAAAAGTTAAGTAAAATAATATTAAAAAATGCAAAGATGCAAAAGTATTACAAAATACAAATATTCATTGTCCTCAATAATCATACAATTTTTCGATTTTCCTTCGTTGGTAGCATACTTGAGTTAAGTATGTAATTAATTCTACTTGATATACATATGTATAGTGAAATTATTACTGACTCATTTAATATTTTACAAAAATTTGTATGCAAGAATCTACGGTTATAGATTTCTTTAAATAAATAAATAATTAAAATATACGATACATAATAAATTGAAATAGGTAAATAAAACATTAAAAAGCAAATTATTCGCGATCACATTCATACAACTTTCAACTGTTTTCTTTAAATGGAAAAATGAAAAATCTAAGTTTAGAACATAAAAAATATAAATTGTGTTTCTTAAAACACGGAAAATTATTTATGAAAGAGGGGTGCTGATAGTAGAATTTTATAGCTATAATTTTCAATTCACATTTCTGTTACCATAAAAATGTTTTATACATTATTTTCCTTGTTCCTATCTTTAACACCATTACCTATAAAATTACTTGAACGGAGAAGTAATTGAACAAAGTTATTAGCTTCGCAGTCGCGCACTGCTCTTATACTAACTCTTTAAGTGCTAACATGAAAACGGGCTTTATTACTAAAGCGAAGAGGCTAAGTGGCAATTACTTTAACAGAAATACGACGTCAATTGCTCAAAGTGTACAACTTTTATGTTATTATTTTTAATCAATTTATTAAGTTCCTTTTTTTCTAACGAAGAATGCGGCTGTTGGGAGTTATTTGATACAAATCGTCACGTAAGAAAAAAGCGTTATGCTCCTTGTGTTACTTTCTCTCTTTGTCTCTTTTTTTAATATGAGTTCGTGCAAATATCGAAATTCGACCAGACGAAAATCGTGCGACGCCAATAGTATAACCTCAATACTGAGTTATAATTTATAATTACTTATTTTGTATCTCTGTATTTTGTAATTCTCCTGAAATATCAACGCAAAGATCATCTTTTTCTTATATTGTAGGGGGCAAACGGCGGATCACTAGATGGTAAGTGATCATCGCCCGCCATAGACACTAGCATCACCAGGCGAATCGTAAGTGCGTTGCCTGCCTTACATTTAATTACACGCTTTCCGTTAACGAAATTTGTGCCTGATGGATGGCCCCTGACAACAACAAGAAATTCATATTAAAAACTACATAGATAATGCTAAAGAATATATAACTATTAAATAATTAAGTCAAAAAATTTACTGTGTTCATGTACTAAAAACAGAAGATATAATACTTAAATCTATTCTTATTACTTAATCCCTTGTGATAAAATTGTACCTAAATTCTAAGTAATCACTTAAATACAAATAATGTCACATAGAAAAAAGTGTCTAGTGCGTTCAATAAGATTATTAGATACGAATAGAATCCAGTCCATTATTAAGCTCTCGTTAACAATTAAGATAACTGGAAATAAAGCGTAAGAATTCTTTATATGTGAATAGTGGTAGCACGTAGTAATTAACCTAGATCTAATAAATTAGTAAGCTGGATAACATTCACTAAATTACTAAAGAGCCTCCCTCGCTGGTAGAATTTAATTATTAATGATAATTTTATTACTAATCTCTACAAACTTGTGGTGCTACAAGTTTGTGTTAGGGTTTCTACTATAAAAACTTGTGGAAACTTTTTTCTTCACATGTTAATATATAGATATCATGTATACTAACGCTAATATACTAATTACCATATTACTAATTACTAATCTATACTATATACTATTATAAAGAGGTAAAGTTTATGAGTTTGTGAATTTGTGGGGTGCAAGCTCAGGAACTACTGGTTCGATTTGAAAAATTATTTCTGTGTTATATAACTCTTTTATATAGAAAGGTTATAGGCTATATATCATCAGGCTGAGACCAATAAAAGCGGAGCAACAATGAAGAATGTTTCAAAATAAATTTTATTCTCTTTAGAGCTTCCACTGCGTGTTAGCGTTAGCCCAAAGTAACTATTCCACGCGGACGAAGTCGCGAGCAGAGGCTAGTTATCTGTATAATTTTGTCTACATCGAATCGTTTAAATTCATCAAAGGTGATAATAGAAATTTCACCATAACGATGTACTGATATAGTTAAATTTATCAGTTTTCTTATCAATTATGTAATTATGAGCCAGACATTCTTTGCTACCATGGATTTTATTCGACTCATCTTGCGAAAGTTAATTTAAGCTTAGCAAACTGTGCCGGTAACAGCCAACAAACAGGAAAATACCATTTATACCTCCCAAGTGAAAAAAGTTAAGTAAAAACTCCTTTTGCTTCACTCTTGTTATATGTAAACATGACCTTTAATCCTAAATGTATTTGTCTTTCAAACGTGGGTCCATTCTTTACTCTTTGTACAATTTACATTTGTTGTATTTACTATGTTGTTGTACATTTGTTGTATGTACACTTGTAGTGTGTCTTTCCAAAGTATTTCATATTTCACAGTTGTGTAGGTTTTGAGTATAGGGTATACAGAGTAATAATATTTTACAGAGAAACACCAGCTACAGAGAAGTTGAGGAATAAGTAAGGTTGGCATGGTGCTAATGAAACTGAAGAAAACTGTGTAACTATTTTTCTTGTTATTGCATCCTGAACTATAGTTATATGTTACTAGCCCCTGCCTGCGACTTCGTCCGCGTAGTAATAGTCACTTTGGGCTCACGCTAACTCGCAACGAAACCTCTCAAGAAGAAAAAAACCTGATTTTGAAATATTTGTCAGGGGTACTCCGCTCCTATTAACGTGATGTTATATAGCATATAACCTTCCTCGAAAAATGAGCTATATAACAACAAAAGAATTTTTTAAATCGGACCAGTAGTTCCTGAGATTACCCCCTACAACCTCAGAAACTCACAAACCTTACCTCTTTGTAATATTAGTATAGATTTTGTTATTGGGTTTTTAACTATGGTGTGATTTGAATGTTTGTATTGTCTGTTGCTTATTAACATATTTTATTTTAACTTCATACTATATTTTAAGTTCAACCTTACTAGTTAACTATGACTCATTTATTTAATTTTATTTACTGTATTCAATAAAATAGTTTGTATACTTAATCCGTGGACGTCGGAGCGCACTGTTCTCTAAGAACTATGTTATTGTTTATGTAATATTGCTTACATGTATTTCTGAGTACAATTGTTTGTTGCCATAAAGAAATAAAAAAATAGAAAAGTTTTAATTATGAAGGATTTACAAGTAGAGGAAGACCTAAAAAGCTATGGTATAAGATATATGTATATAGGTATAGATATATACGATTTCGCTTGGGACGCCTCTGCTCCGTACGAGGTGCTGAGTTCCAAAGATAACTTTGATAAGCTGCAGGTTCTCCAAAACCGTGTGTTACGTAAAGTGACCGGTGCCCCGTGGTATATCCGGAGAGTCAATCTCCATAGAGACCTAGAGATCCCTTCTATCTGGGCGTACGTAAAATCACTTACGATTAGCTATTTTGAAAAAGCCACGAATCATCCCAGTCCGTTAGTGGTATCCGCCGCAAACTATGAACCCATACCTAACGCTGCGCGTTATAAAAGACGTCGGCGACACATTTTTACCGACCCTCCTGATTCAATCACGTCAGCGAACGATCAGTACCAGCCTGTCCCTCGGAACAGAGCGTGTTCACGCCCACGCCCGCGTAACCACAGATCACGCCGCCGTGGTCTGGGGATTAATTTCGCTCCCGCACACCCGATTAGGCCTCCCATGGCAGCGGCTCAAGCCTAGGTTCGATCCCTCGGTAGGGAGCCCTTGAGTGCGTTGCTTGCGCGATACGGTGACACACAAATATACATCATCGCTACAACACTACACGATCACCCCCACACACGTGCACGCCTACACGCTTACACATGAAAGTGGAAGGGTTTACTTTTTTTTCCCTTATCGAACTGAAAAACTCTCAATTTTCCGATAATAAATATATGGAAGAGTTGTTGAGGCGTGTATGCTTGGTACACATATACGGTTCAACAACTCATACATATATGAATAGTTAGCTAGGCTAGCTAAGATAGGTCTCGATTTTGCATGCAACAGGCAACAGCTAAGCCGAGGTGTGCCGTGCACCCTTGAGCTGGTTGCCATAATAAAATCGGCTGAGTGCCTTAAGCGCTCGCCTTAGTAGTCCGGTGAAGCTGTTAAGACCTTGATGGGTCAATAGCGTAGTCATTTCGAGAAAAAAAAAAAAAAGGTGCTGAGTTGCAGATCAGGCCACGATTTTATTTTGAGTTCTTATTATTATATTTATTTATAGGCAAGGCCATCAACCGCTCTTGAGCTCTCTATCATTTTTACCGCATATCCTGATAGCGCCTATTTACGCAGCCTCTTCAATACTGAAATAACATCTGAATGGGGAGAGCAGAAGAGAAAAGCATGTTGTGCCGATCCTACTTCGGTGGGATAAGGGAAAGAAAATGATAATGACGTAAATTATATTTTCCAATCGTTAAAATCGGTATTATCAAAGTTATTTTTCCATCATTATTAAGCCGTTCTCGTAAATTACGTCGATATTTTATACCGTGGATTAACAACGCCAGGCTAGACATTAATTAGACTTTAGCAATAATTGATAGACTGTGCGTAGTCCGGTGAAGCTGTGAAGGCCTAGTAAGGCCAATAGCGTAGTTAGTTCCATTATATAATTAATTTATATGCCACGTTTCATTGAAATCCATTCAGTCATTCCTAATGTAATATAATGTAATTTTTTAGCTCTATCTTTTCATTATGCCATTACTGATTTCTGCCTTAATCTGTTCTTTTAGGCATGATAAGTTGTACAAAATATTTTCGATGTTTCACATCTGCCAGGCGTCCCGTGACGGCTCATTTTTTTTTCATTCAGTAAGAGTTGATGAGTTATAACGTTTTTCCATTACTATTGATAAGTCGAAGCGTTCAATTATAAGCCAATATAATAGCCAATTTCTGCCAATATATCCACAATAGTATTGAAACTTAAAAAATCAATTAACTATAGTCAAATTTCGACCACTACACTAGCATTAATATATATAAATTGACACCGAGTGACTGTAAAGAGTAAACCAACACCGTTGAACGAATGTTATTACTCCCAGTGGCATTATTCGATTCATCGTTAAATTGAATAAAAAGAACGTTGATAGCAAACTTATTACAATCGAAGAAGGACAGTGATCGTGAATAGAAGTATCTAATATTCAGGTCAGCTGTGTTTTACTACAGTATTTGTACTAATTTAATACATAGTTCAAAAATCTCTGTACTAATGTAATACGTAGGTTAAACTAAACGCCACTTATTGGTAGAACATGTAGAACACATTACATTAGACAGTTATCTATGTACAGACAGAATGTTTTTTTTTTTCGAACTAACTACGCTATTGACCTAACAACGTCTTAACAGCTTCACCGGACTACTAATGCGAGCACTTAAGGCACTCAGACGATTTTATTTGGGCAACTAGCTCTAGGGTGCACGGCATCCGGAACGACATGGTTGCTAGCCAGGTCGAGCCCTTGTCGTTCCATATAGGCAGTAGAGGTACATCGGGGGGTTTTAGTCCGTGGGAGTCGGACATAACCCACTCTCTCCCCCGGGAGAGTGGGTATCCATAAAGGATTTCCCCTCGTCAATAAAAAAAAGGGTGCATGGCACACCTCGGCTTGGGCTGTTGCCAGATACATGCAGTTCGCGACCTATCTTTTGTTTTTACGTGGGGAATGCCCTTGAACGAAGGAGAGGGTGGATCATGTCCGTCTCTCATGGACTAAAATACCACGGTGTACGTCTATCGCAGTAGCTAGCGCGGCACGAGATCTCTATAGATTTCATCGTGCCGTACCAGCGATTGGCCCAGTAACAAAAGCGTCGCCAGGCCCCATCTTGTTAGGAGACAGCCGTGTACACACCGGCCCTCTACTTCATTCGCCGGATCTGTGCAAATGGGAAGATGGGCCCCCTGACCCATCTTCCTTCGTCCGATTAAGGTGGGAGTAGGCGAGCAAACTGCCGCCTCCTTCTGCTCGTCCTCCATTGAATTCGAGACCTATCTGAGCTAACCTAAGCTAAGTTACATATTCATACTTATATGAGTTATTGAAACATATATGTGTACCAAGCATATATCTCGACAACTTTTATATGTATTTTGTGTCAGATAATCAGTCAGATTGAGTTTCTATCTCAAATGTAATTAACGTTTACTATATTGAGAGGACAGCTCAAGAACCCGATATTTTAACTATCAGAGGAGATACTTTCTCAAAGCTCCCTAATGAACCCATCTTCAGATTTCACCTAAAACCAGCCTATTAGTGTCCGTGCTCTTAATGGCTATAATCTCATTCGAAGTAGTTAATCCCGCGTCTAAATCAAAGTGAAACGTAACACGTACAGAATTACTTCTAATTACAATTACGTTTTCTTGGACAAAAGGCATAAGTGCTCTGTTTCGAATGAAATACAACTGTAATTATACGTTCACGTTTGCTGTCACGTTAACGTCGGACTCACGTCAACTGACAGCTGTGGTCTACGCCGACATTTTAATTTTGTTTTACTTGCTAACAGAAAATATATCTATCTATCTAATATATATCTAATACCTTTAAACGAGTAATACATTTAAACGAGCAATTCTTGTATATTTTTATATTTGTTTATATTCAGGATCTCGGACACGGCGTCATCTATTTCCGTGAAACTTAGTATGTAGTTGCTTTCGGGGACGATAAATCGATCTAGCTATATTTCATTCATAGAAAACTTTTTGTTATCTGAGTTTTCAGATAATTAAAAAATATAGCTAGAATATAAAGGTAATTTTCGCCGCTGCTTTTAAAATAAATATGGCTCAGATGGAAATTGGCTGCTTCGAAAATCCTTCTAACCCAAGTTCGAATCCGAGTGACAGCAAAAGAGATATCTTTTTTATTTTTGGTAAAAAATGCCAATTTTGTATGGCAAACCTAACAGTTTATTTTAATTTAAAAATGCTTTTTAAAGAACCGAGTTAGGCTCGGTCGTCCAAGTACTATCGTTTATATTCGTATACTTTTGCACATATGAACATTTAATTCCAAACCAGGCATAACTTGTATTACCGTAACTAATTTATAAGTTATCTTATTTGCTTTGAAAAGATATGAGTCATACGATCAAATATTGTAACTTTAAAAATAAATAATGAACTATAGATGGCGTTAAAGATAAATTTATAAATAGCATACAGAATATAAAATACTAGCTGACCCGTGCCCTCTTGGTTAAGCGGTAAAAATACTTGTGATAAATTATGAGAGTGATTCGGTTAGTACTGAGCGTTATGTATTTTGATAAGAAATCATATTTTTTGTTGATAATATAACCAATAAACATCACTTAACGATTTAAATATATTTTATTAATATAAAAAAAACACTTTCTGTGACTTAAATATAAAAGTTAGACATATCATTTTCACTGACTATTTTGTACATATTATCAAGTTCTTTCTCTACAACTCAATCTTATATCTCTCAACGCTAAGGCAGCGTTCGTAAGAAACGTTTTCGCTCGACCGTTCTTTCTCCGATTTACTTTGCAAATCCGACTACCACAAAAAAGTCATTTTATTTTTTGGGTTAAAATAACTTGGCTTTCTATTGGTAATGGAATTATAAAATCGGTTTAGTTCCAGATATTACCCTTTACAAACTCACAAATTTTACCTCTTTTTAGTATTAGTACCTGGGCGACCGAGCCTAGCTCGGTTCTTTAAAAACATTTTTGATTGAAATCTTAGTAAAAAAAAAGTTTCCTATTAATAAAATCTAGCTAGATCAATTTATCGTCCCCGAAACTACCTTCATACTAAATTTCACGGAAATAGATAACGCCATCTCCGAGATCATGAATATATACAAATATAAAAATATACAAGAATTGCTCGTTTAAAGGTATTAGATTAAGTGTAAATACAATATTACTATAGGTTTAATACACATAGAGCTAACATTGTTACGGTTTTCACACGGATATTAACTGCTACCATAGCTGTGTGACCCCATGATGGAATATACAATCGATCTTTTTTCGAACCAAGCCATTAACTGTTCTTTCACTTGAAAAATATTATTTATAACATTATTATAAAATCATACAATAATCAACGATTATCAGTAGAAGACTATTTACTATAATGGGTTATTTTTATATTATTTAATTATTTAAATATTTTTCACAATATTTTTATCTTTCTTATACCCATATAAGGGTTATCTATACATAAACCAATATAAAAAGAGAGACAGAGATAGAAATATTAATATTAAAATTAAGCCTCCGATTTCAGCGCGGTTCATTTATTATCCTCAGATAATGAAATGAGACGACGATTTAGGGAATAGAAATTTTAGGGATCAATGAAGTTGCCAGACGGCTCCGTAGAATTGAAACGCATTAGATTTTCCATTAAAAGTTTTTTTTTTTTTTTTGTTTTAGTCTGCAGACTCTTGGTCCGCACCTTTTTTTTGCTTATATGTAGTTTTTTTTTTTTAACGTAAAAATCGTATCCGTGAGCATATATCTATATACATTTTTATTATTAGTAGTTTATTAAATATTCACTGTTTAATTATTATTAACTTTTTTTTTGTTTTAATGACGTTATTGTTTTTATAGCGCTTGCATTTCCATTCTTTATGTTTCCATTACAAGTTACATAAATAAAAATCAATTGCCGATTATATGTAATCGCATCCTTTAAAACGTCTTAGTGAAAAGGTTAAAAGATAGGTTGTACTTTTTGGTTTTGACTCGGTACTATTTCTTGCTACATCAGGTGTACCACAAGGTTCTAATCTAGGTCCTCTTTTATCTTAGCGTTTATTAATGATCATCTGGATTTATTAAATTGCAAATTTCTGGCATATGCCGACGATATTAAAATTTTTCAAAAAATTTATGGAGAAAACGACACTTTTCAGCTCCAAAACAACCTCAATATTATACAATCTTGGTGTATCGAAAATGGTATAGCACTAAATATTCAAAAATATAAAACTATGACATTCACTAAAAACAAAATTTGATATACTTTCAATTACAACATTCAGGGAGTCAAAATTGATCGAACTGACATAGTGCGTGATCTAGTTGTCATGATTGATTCTAAATTATCATTTAGACCACACCTCGACTATATCACAAGCAAAGACAATAGAATGCTCGGGTTTATTACACGTACAGCTAAACCACTTAAATCTGTTAAATCATGGACCATTTTGTATATTACGATGGTTTGTAGCATTCTAGAATATTGTTCATAAGTATGGTCCACGTTCTATAAAAGTCATATAGACATAATTGAGTCCGTGCAGCGTCGCTTTTTAAGAATACTGTGCAGTAAGCTTGGTATCAGAAATAGAATCGCTGAATACAAAGATAGACTTCAAAAATTCAATCTCAAAAGTTTTGAACAGCGAAGATCTATAGCTGACTTATGTATACTTCACACAATCTTAAACGGTACCTTTGGTGGCGACCTGCTTGGACAAATCTATTTCAGAGTACCAACTCATTCCAGCAATTAATAACAACTTTTCAAAAAACAATCCGTTGTATCGAATGTGCAAATACTATAACGAATTCTGTGTTCACAAAGACATATTCAATGAATGCTTAAATAAATTTAAGAGGCATATTATATTAGAAACAGACGTCTAGCATGATAGTTATGTAGCCCTAATATTAATTTTGTCATCAAACTAGGCTAACTGTGGTTATTGTTAAAATTGATTATGTTGTGTACAATTTGTAATTGGATTTCAGATTTATTATGTTATAATAGTTTTGTTACGCAAATAATCTCAATCTGTCATCTGTAATTGTACCTTTTTGTAAAAATAAAAATAAAATAAATACTGAACCATAAACAATCCGAAATAGGATATGAGATTGGAAGATAAAATAACCCAATTTATCTTCCAATCTCATATCCTATTTCGGATTGTTTATGGTTCAGTATCTTTTAACCTTTTCACTAAGACTTTTGATAATAACCTAAAATACTGCATATCGTGTTTTGTTTCATCAAGTTTTGTCTAATTCCATACTCCACAAGCTCAGTGATAGGAAGAATGGATAAATATCTACCAAAAAATGGCAAAATTATGTTATATAGGTACCAACTCTAAACAAGTTTAAGCAAAACAACAACAATGTCTCTGTATACGTAAATCTTAAATCTTCTTACGAATGAATCTACAGAGAAGGGTGCATATTTTAGCCTACATTCTTGTTGGCACATACTTTGAGTTTTCCAGTCGATCCTCAACCTTTGATAGTATAACATTTTTGCTACCGTTTAGCACTCGCCACGTACGTAGTTACGGAATTCCATTTCAAATTTTAATACCAGTTTGTGTTTCTACTGCTGACGTTCCGACTTTGACATTCAGTCTTCAGAGTTTAATATAGGTACTACTATTACCAAGCTCCATTTTACCCAGTCTTTTCTCGTAATTACTTTGATCTTTTGAGACGATGGCGAGCTTGTTAGAATCTTCTAGGGTTTTTTGTAACATCTCAGAATTCATGCCATCATCAACATCAGCCATTTTTTTCGATATGAAAATGTTGTTGACCTGGAAAGGTCTTTACAGCTTCACCGAACTACGCATCAGCCTATTAGAAACCCACTACAGGGCAATAGGCCTCCTCCCGAAGGTAGGTATTGGTCAGCTTTGCCAGTCGATATTGGCGGAACGTCCCGATTTTTTAAATCAAGATTAAATCTTACGCGCGGGATAGTCTCAGTCCCTTTTTCGGGGATAACTCAATTGTGTGTGCATTTTGATTCCTGTTTTTTATTTTATTTAGAATACTAACAAGACTCAACTATTTAACGACAGAGTATATGTAATTTAAAATATCACATTTTTAGTAAAATAAATTTTCAATACCTATTTTTACTATCTATTGTCACGTAAACAAAATTTGTGTAGTCCGGTGAACCTGTTAAGATCTTGCTGGGTCAATAGCATAGTCAGTTCGAGAAAAAAAAAAAAACGAAATTTGAACTCAAATAAAAAGATGAATATTCAAAATCTTTTGATAACATAATTCTTTTTACTGTCCCGCTTTCGACGAAAGAATCCCGATTTTTTCACTCAATAAGTTCCAAAATCCCGGCATAACAAAAAAAATCTAGCAGCGGGCATCATTACCACGTCAGCTCATGACTTATTGGCGATTTAAACTCTGAGAAATCGACAGTTCTATGCTTTCCCACACACAGTAGTACTACAGGAACATTTCTGATATTAAAGTTTCCTCACGATGTTTTGCTTCACCGTCAGCGGATAATGTTACCAATTTAAATAAGTAAATGTATGCGAATCCCGAAAAATTCATGTTAGTACACATCGGGGTTCAAACCTGCGGACATTGGAATAATATTACAGCGGTGAAACCACCACTCCACCAGGACTTTCACTACACCATCACGACTTAATAGATAGAGAATTCATGTGCCGAGTTATCTATACTAGTCTATACTAATATTATAAAGAGGTAAAGTTTATGACGTTATAAGGGGTAATCTCAGGAACTACTGGCCCGATTTAAAAAAATTTTCAGTGTTATATAGCAAATGAGCTATCGAGGAAGGTTATAGGTTATCATCATGCTAAAACCAATATAAGCGGAGTACCAATGAAGAATATTTCAAAATCGTTTTTTGTTCCTCTTGAAAGCTTCCGCTGCATGTTAGCGTTAGCTCAAACTAACTTTCCACGCGGACGAAGTCGCGGGCGGAGACTAGTTATTTATAATCCACTTCACTTGTACACAATACACATCTTTTATTATGACAAAATGCTACCAATATTACATGATATCGGGTTAAATAAACCAAGATTATGAATAAAAGATTAAAACAATCTATGGCAATCCGTGATCCGACCAATAACTATTATCTTGTGTTTAGTTAAGGAAATAACTACGGAGAACAAGAGCAATTAAACGACATAATAAAAAACTTTTTATAATGGAAAGTTAAAAACAATATATGATGGTATTAAAGGTGATATAATAAATCAGTACGTTTGTACACACGCATGTAACAACAAAGCCGGAGATAATATCCAATCCTACATAATCCCCAGTCGTGCCCACATAATATATTGTGTCCACTCAATTTTCCATCCGAAACTATTCTGAGCAAAATAATAACCGAGGGAATTTACTTACAATGTTTTTGATAGAATGTTGCCCGAATAATATCTGTTATATAATAATTGGTCTGGACTATTATTTGACTTATTTATTATTAATGTATTATATATTAATAACATTCAAATAGATTTATATATGTCGGGGCAGCGATAAAATGTTTTCCATGTAGAAGTAGGACGTCATCCATAGTTGGTCCATGGTTATGATTTGATCAATCAATTCCCCATGAACAATCGATTAAAACGTTAACTAATACAGAAACACAACACTGATTATAGTTTTTTTAACTTTATTTTTGGCGATCAATCTTTCAAATTATTACTGTCATTGTCACGTAGTCAATAAAATTACACGCGTTGTTCGATCATTTCAATATTAAGCGTCGTGTGCATCAATATTCTAACAAGATGGTGGATCCTTTGTTAGAACCTTCCAGGGAATTTTTATGGCATCTCAGAATTTCATGTTCCATGTTATTATTTTCCATTCACTTCACTTATACCTAATAAACTAAATATATTACGTAAAACACCATCAACGTAGAACACAAAATTATGAATAAAATATAAAACCCACTACATGACAGACTAAAATCCCGCCAAAAACTCCTTGATTATAGTAACAACGAACTATACGTAGATGTGATTAGCTCACCTGTCTGAACGATTATGCCTAGCATCTCGTCATCGCTCGCCTTTTAAGGCATCAAGATACATAAACATCCGATATCTCCAACAAATGGTGTCTCATATCGGGGTAAATAATGAACAGTCGATAACTTCGACCAATAGCGTTTGAGGTCATTAGTAACACCCCCGCTATAGACAATAGCGAGGTATTACAGATCAATAGTGGCTCCCCCGATATATATGTTAAAATATATGCGATACAAATGAGAAGATAATTGCGTATGCACCTCCTTCACTCGATATTATTATTGCCAGCAACAATAAGATAAAACATGAAAAATATTTTTATTATTACTACAGATACAAAATGAACAATTTTAGATTAAGATAGCAAAGACATAGGTAGACTATTAACATAGCTAAGCCATTTTGTGTCCATTATATTACACATTCAAGTACCTAATAACAAATTTCAAACATATTAACAATTTTCCTATGACATGGGGTCCTTCAAGGGCAACGTGAAGAGACACTTACGCAAGCCGGCATGACAGCGGTGACCGGCGATGCTATGTCTCTCGGTGGTCGCCACTGTTTTTGGATTGTACTACGCTTACCATCGGGTATAGTACAGTCACTTTGCCGTGCTACAATAAAAAAAAAAAAAAAAACAAAACAAAACTTTCATAGAAATATAAGACTTTGTACTTTATTTATGAGCGGTCACGTGATGTAATTTGTACATGTTACTGTTTTTCACATCACCCATCTTTATACATTTAATTCTTTCGTGTGTATATGACAGAACTCCTAAACGCTCGACAGATTTTGATGAATTCTTTGTGTGTTCATGTGTATTCAAGAATAGTTACATTCGCATTTGGATCCGTTAGGTGGCTCCGTGGATATTTTTTAGAATTTTGAAGTAAAACTTCTTTAGGCGTGACAAGGAGGTAACTGGACAATAATGCAACGGAAGTCCGTTACGGCAAAATGACGTCACGTTTCTGAACCATCCAGTTAGATAATAATTAAGCATAACCAAAACTTCCATTAAATCATGATTAATTTAATTCGTTACTTATCATAGTAATACTTTTCTATATTTTATTTGCTTTACAACAAAGAGTGGCTAATAATATTTCCTGTGTTATATAAGTTCCGAATTAGCTGATAGATGGCAGTACATATCCTTTAGCTTTGATTTAATTTCTTATTTACTTACATTGAAACCAGATGGCAGCACGGTTGCGAGCCCATTAATTACACATAATTAATTCTATATCATGATTTTTATTATTAGTCAATTTTTTTTTTGAATTTTTTTTGTTTTTTTTTATAGACTATTTATTGACAAAATTAAAAATATTTTAAAAGTTTTAATTCAATCGCGTGTGACGGTTAGACGTACTATTTTTTTTTATTATTAAGGCAAGATGACGTCCGCTTGCCCCGCTAGTTTTTGACTGAAGTTGCATATAACATATGGAGTTAATCAATGATTCAACAATTATCTTCGCATTCGAAACAAAGAAATTCAACAACTATATCTGGAAACTAGAATACATTGTTACCATCTGTACTTAAACAAACACTTGGAATGATCGATCGGTCACATATAAAACGTGATTACTTGATTATTCGCACGTGGAATCATTACACATATTATATAAACTATCGATACGATAAGGACGAAGTTAATAAACTTTATATATCATGTGGTAGGAACGTGTCCATAGAGGTTGGCAAAGTTTTTGAAGGTTTGAATGTTCAAACTTTGCGGTTCAGACACTTCAAATTCTCTGGAGTTGTTCGAGCGGTTCACGTTTGTCGGTGAAACTTTGGCATTCTCTCAAGGTTTATAACAGCTTATGTAAAATACATATCCGATTAATTCGTAGTAGAAGTATAGTATATACGTCTATGTAATATTACATAAAGAGTATTTATATTTTCTTAATTGTAGCACGGCAAAGTGACTGCACTAAGCCTGATGATAAGCACAATACAATCTAAAAACAACGGCGACCACCGAGAGACGCACTATCCATAGCCAGTCGTCGTTGCGTAATTATTTCTTCATGCTACACTTGAAGAACCCATGTCATAGGAAGGAGGGAACAAACTAGCCGGGAAATAGTTCCACAGTTTCATAGTTTCACAGTGCCCAGGTATAATTCACCTTAAAACTGTGGCCTTAATAATTATTTAAACTAGTTTACGTACTTCTAGTTTTATAATGGTATTTCCCGATTGAATTCCTGTATACATATATAAAAAGCCTGACTAAAATGAAACCTCAAAATGTATATATACGTCGACAGAGCATATCTGTGTAAAAATAACCTACAGAAAGAATAACTAAACTTTTAAAATGAAATAACCTAATTATAACGCTTAGCCTGAAGCGAGTTTAATTTTTTATCACTGTAATAATTAATTGCTTTTTATTTTATATGACTTACGAAAATTCAAAACAACACAACAAAATCGTGTTATTTTGTACCTTAATAATCATGTATTTTTAATTAAAGATTCTTCGAAAATCCGCTATGTCCTAGGAGGGTGCCAACAGCGAGTAAGCCGGTTGCGCAAAGTTTAACAAATGCCGTTGTTTTTAAGAAGTAATTTAGAGATCTTAGTTATACATAAAATTACTGTGACAAATAACTCTTCCATCAATATATCTGTCTCTAATAAATTGTGAAATCTGTTTTGGTACGCGGGATCTATTAGAATCATTTGCTCTCGCAGTTGACGTTCGTTCTGGCTATCTGAGAGTCAAATTAGGAGGACATTTTTGGTAAACATATTTACTAGTCATTTCCAGTGTATTCACCTTCGGCAGGGTGAGTATCAAAAATTTAGTTTTAGGCAGATTATACAAGAGATCATCAATCCTGAAATATAATACTTCAGTAACCCTAAGAATCACTAAAATTCTCTAAAAAGTTTTCGCTCATAACTTTCCTCTTTCAAGGCATTTGCAAAGTAGATAGCTCAAACCATACTCTATACAGTTCTCTGTGTAAGTATCCACTTTGTCCTACCTGTTTTGTTCAAGAGCACTTTTTTTACTTCAGAAATTATAACCTCAAATTCGTCAAAGATATAAAAAGGCTATGTTTAGAGTACAAGACGACTGTTTTTTAATTTCAGTTTCATTTCTAGCTTTTGCTTAATTTTTTCTTGTTTAAATCTTCATCAAAACGGATTATACTACGAACATACATAAAATATAAAAAAAACAGACGAAAACAAAACAACATCTTACAGTCTTCTCAGTATTTTCCTAAACCGAAATTGTTCCTTTCCATAAATGCTGAGATAAAACAATATATTTATAACGTATGTACCACAAAACGACTTGGCTTTTAAATAAACCGATTTCTCTATATCGGATCACAATAAATCTATAAAAGATCGCATTTCTATGTTATGTAATAAAACTGAACGAATAGAATGCGTCTTAAGGATTTTCGTGTGAGTTGTTTGTTTCTAAAGACGGCTTTATCTTGTGTACTGACAAGATTTGCGAACTTAAACCGTTTAAAACTTTAATGTTTTTACTTTAACATTTAAAAAGCATTACAGACTTGTTTGTATTATGAACTTTTAAAACATTGATAAGCATATCTATTTTACTATAATAAAACTGTAAAAGTCGAAATCTGTACATTAAATATTTTTTGAAAATTTTAATCAGGGTAGAGTATGTTATCGATATAGAAGCGAAAAATAATCTTTTTACAATCTTTGTCTTGTGTGTCTGTCTGTTCCTGTGAACACGCATCACTCTGAAAGTACTGAAGCAATCTTGACGAAACTTGACATAGTGTTAACTAATATTACGAGATTACATTTAAGATACTTTTTGTTCCATAAAAGGCAAATGGGTTCTCCAGGATAACGAAAAATAAAAAAACTAGACTTTTTTGCGACACCTTAGTACAAGAGCCGGCAAGAACAAGAAGAAAGGTTGGAAGAACAAGAATTTTAGAATAGCTGGTTCGTTAATATATCAATATATATGTTTTTGTATCATAGGAGGCAAGCGAACAGGTGGGTCACCTGATGTTAAGTGATCACCACCGTCCATAGAAACTACCAAAACTAGGGGAGTCACAAGTGCGTTGCAAGCCTGTTTTAGGGGAGAGGGGGAGAAGAAGGGAAGAGGAGAGGGGCAAGGTGAGGAGAGGTAGGTCTACTGGCGCTTTTACTGACCGAAAGAAACGCAACAATGCAAACACTGATACTTCACGTCGGTTTTCTATGAGAGGGTGGTACTACTCCGGACGAGCCGACCCATTCATGCTGTAGCTGAAGCTATAGCTTCAGCTTGTCTCTACCATCTCTACTTTTACAATGGAACTTAGGTATCCTGAGCGAAGTCGGAGAGCTATTATTAGATCAGACTTACTTAATCAATTTTGATCGATCCGTGGAACATCCAAATGAGGTTGCGGTTGAATGGATCTTATTTATCTAAAATTTCAGTAATTAAGTTTTCGAAGTCTTAGATATCTTGCAAAAAATAAGGTACTTATAAATCGGATCGAGTATGAGTCTAATAGAGTCTGGAGACGCAAGCGCCGAATACCGGCGGGTAATCGTAGTCACAATGATGAGGAAAAATAGTGACGGGAAGGAAGCGGGAAGTCGTGCACTGACCTGGCGGTTTCTCCTGCAGCGTATTCTCCAACCACGACCGCGTACAGCCGCCCAGAGCACCTCCAGCAGCGCACTGCGATTTCACCTTCACAATGATCACTACAAAGTCTGGTATCCGGAACTATAGTCTCCACCGTGCGGGTGCGGGTTAGCGAATTGTTACAGGTTTTCACCTATAACGGCGCGATATTTCTCCTAATTCCTCAATGGAATCAGGAGCGCGGGAGCAGAAACGAAAGCGAAAATGTAGGTCACGTCAGCGGGATAAGACGTTGCGAAAGCAAGAAGGGCGGCAACCGATTGTGCACGACTGGAAAGGGGTGGGATATTAGGAGTTGTTGCGAGGTATACTAGATGGCGTTACCATTTCCAGCCGCCCTTAAAGGGTCACCTTTAAAACTATCATAATGATAAGAGAGAGAGAAAAATTATAAGCGGGAGATAAATAGCGGTTTGCCAATGAGATACATATCATACATAAAATATATAGAATAGCTAAATAATAAATATATACTGTACGTAATGATTACATTAATTGTGCAAGTTATTGGGTAGGAAGAGGGCAAAGACGGACAACAGGATGTAAATACGTCGTCCCCTTTGCAGTCTTTACTGTGGCGACACGTATAATGCCATTCTTAGCTGGATGCACCCTTTCCACGATAGCTAACGGCCAAGATAATGGAGGCGAATTGTCAGTGATTATGACCACTACTGTTCCGACAGCGATGGGCGTTGAAGGTGTATTCCACTTTTGCCTAACTTGCAATTTATGTAAATACTCGATATTCCAACGCTTCCAGAATGACTGAACTAATTTATCCAGCAAAGAATGTCCACGAAGTAGAGACACGTTATGCGACGCTACTTCAGGCGCGGGTAATGAATATAAAGATGCGGTATGGATGAAATGTGCCGTTGTGACGACACTGAGTTTCGCGGGATCTAAGCTAAGTTTGCTGTTATAACGACCCATATAAGTGCAAGATCTTATTGCTGGTCTAGTGTAGTTGTCAGAAAGGTACAAGAAAAGCAAATAGGTTGCTCGCGGTTTAATTTTAAAACGTGTATTACACATGTATATTATCTGTCGAATAATACGACGCACGGACATGATCCAGAGTTTTTGTGGATGCAGAGATATCAAAAGTTCAGGACACGCGTGTAAGCCGACTTTGTGATAATGATCGACTATAAGTAATGAGTTAGCGGTATGATCATGACTCGGTAAAATTGCGGGATGTTTATGAATATATTTTAGTGCAGAATCACCTAAGTGACCTCTAACTCTAATTATTCCGTCGTGTAAGAACGGTCTTAATTTGTTAAATGCATGTGAGCAAGATTTCCCTTTGTCTAAATTGACGATTCCATCAGCAAAATATTTACGATGTAATGTTTGCAATAATTTAGTCTCCGTTAATTCTAAGTCACTCAGTAGGACAATTAACGATTCGCGGCGCGATAAGAGATGTGCGAATCTGTAAACGTACACAACGATACGTAGCAGCTTAGTCCAACAAGATCTGCGAAGCGCGGGTTTACACATTTCAGAATTTTGCAGTGTAGCGGATATCGGGTGAGCGAGAAATTTATGTCCTAGTATACTATCTGGTACGAGTATATCTCCATCATTAATAGGCCATTGCGAGGGTTGTTTAGACAACCCCGAAGGGCCGCGAAAACAAACTGGATGCGAGATCAATTTATGCGGAATTAGATCGCGGGATACGTAATCAGCGGGTTTCTTAGAACGAGGCACGTGGTACAAATGTTCAATGGGAATGTTTTCTGATAATTTAACAACGCGGTTTGAAACAATATATCGGTCACTGGTAGTACCTATCTCAGTGACCGCGCGACAAAATACCTTAGATTTAAGATCGGCAGGGTGCTGGAACGTCGGAGCGGAAACTTCATCACGATCGAAGTATCCTTCCGTACGTGCTTCAGTCGGTTGAAGAACTGTAGTACAGCATGTCGTCAAGTATGTCGACTGCGCGTGCGTCGTGGGTACAGTACCCATTACTACGTAGCCGAGTACGATCTGGACTGCGGGCGGTAAGGACGAACCGTTATATATTATATGCGGGAGTAGTAAATGCGGAAATAATGAAGCGCCTATCAAAATATCAATTTTACTAGGAGTTCCAAACATATCGTCTGCTAGCGGTAAATTTTTAACATGCGGTATTGCGGATTTATTTACGATCGCGGTAGGGGAACAATCCGTAATTTTATCGACCATTAAACAATTCATCTCATAATTAATATTAGGGTTATATCGAGAGAAGAACTTGACATTTGCCGTGCGGTTTATAATATTTTCCGAGCCGGCAAACCCTCGAATAACTACGGATCGAACATCTCGGCACGGTATACCTAATCGTTCACAACACTCTTTACTAATAAAATTACTTTGTGAAGCAGTGTCAAGTAAGACTCGCAATACGTGTTTGTTATTATGACTATCATAAACAAAAACTTGAGCGGTAGACAGTAACACCGTAGTTTTCGTAATACATTGCGCGGCAGGATAGCTAGAACTGTGTGGTAGCATTGTATGCGAAGCGGCAATGGACGTTGAGCATAACGTTACGTCCGCGGGCGGCACATTAGCATGTAACATGGCGGGCTTCGATGCGCGTGAGTCATGTGACACTGCGAGCGCTGATGGTTCGTTGCATATGGCTGCCGTCTCAACAGTGATGGGTGAGCGGTTCGATTCCCAGTTGTGTGTATTTTGGTTGAAACAAAGCATAGAGTGATGCTTTAATGTGCATTGATGGCAACTTGCATTTGAACGGCACGATGAAACTCTGTGTTTAATGCTGGTACAATTGACACAAGCACCTAATTCTTTTACTACTTTGAATCGATCCTGCGGCTGCATTCTATTAAAATCAGGGCATTTAAATAAGTGAAAATGCGTGATGTTTGTACACAAACATTTATAAGAATTATCTTCGCGCGTATTTAAATACGTTTGATATTTTGGCGGAGAGGGATCACTATTAATAGTGCGGGTACGTTCAGTAGCCCTTTTTGAACTAACCGAAGGCGCGGTGTTTGTTATAGTTGTGGTTCGTTGCAGTATTTTCGAACGATTTTTAATAAATTGTACCAAATTATCGAAAGTGGGTATTTTCATGGGGTCACTATTCGACATTTCGAAAGTGCGTACTGTATCTGTATCTAATTTTTTAATTGCAATATGTAACACAAATAAGTCACAGAGGTCGTTTAATTTTAAATTTTTAAGCGCCTGGACAGCATTAACAAATCGATCAACAAACAAATCAAAATTACTAGCGGACGCGTTAGATATAGGTTTAAATTCCAATATTTGATTCATATACGTTGACGCGTATATTCTCTTATCCTCGTAGCGATCTATCAACGTTTTAAAAATTAATTCATAATTATCTGCGCAAGGGGTAATCCCTGCACAGGCGGACTGAGCAGTGCCTGATATTTTGCCCAATAAATAATATAACTTGTCTGCGTCTGTTAGCGATGGATTATCGTGTATAGTGGATTTAAAGCTAGCATAGAATAACGGCCATGAGCGAATATCACCATCAAATGACAACAATTCAATAGGTGGCAGAGAAGGTCTGCTTTTTTGCGGAAGTACATCATTTGGTGTTTGTGTGGGAGTATATTCGGCGATTAATCGTTTGACACGACAATATAATTGTTCAAACGCTATTAGCGGCTTATAATCTGGACCTGCTTTTGGTTTAACCGTTAGTAACCGTTTATTATAAGAGTCTAAAACGGTTAAAAAGTCGGTGCGAAGTGACTCGATATTACTGCTAGCATCCAAAAACGTATTAATATCCCTGTCTTTGGTATTTATGTCGACTCCTATATTTTTTGATGAGTCGTAAACATATTGAAGATATTCAAAAATAGCATTACGTTTCCCTTCGAACATTGACAAGGAAACGTCGCTTTCTATTTCAACCATTGTTATATGTAACGAATTATAGCTGCGGTATTTAATTTTATTATAACAAATAGCTTGACCTTGAGTTTGTTTCAATGTTAGATACGCGAGAAGCGGCTACGTGAGCGCGAGCGCGCGCTGCAAATGTTAAAGAAATGCGGGTGGATTTAAATAACGAAGTAACAAATATAATTGCAAATATACTACAAAAATGATTATAAATATGAAATATATATGCGGGATTATATTAAATAAAACTAATTAGCACGTGCCCGTGCACTAATAGTTCTAGCGGGAATGTAATTGCTGTTAAGCGGTTTTTTTTTTTTTTTTTTTTTTTAAATAAGCGGGTGAGGTTAAATAAACTAAATATATATGTTTTATAGCATTAAATACTTAAATACGCTTATTAAGATGTTACTAATAAGGGCGCTGGTAACAATATCTGCGACACGAAGGACCAAAAATGTAATGGAGACGCAAGCGCCGAATACCGGCGGTTAATTCGTCGTTGTATTGACGAGGAGAAAAATAGTGACGGGAAGGAAGCGGGAAGTCGTGCACTGACCTGGCGGTTTCTCCTGCAGCGTATTATCCTCCACGACCGTGTACAGCCGCCCAAAGCACCTCCAGCAGCGCAGTGCGATTTCACCTTCACAACGATCACTACAAAGTGTAGTATGCGGAACTATAGTCTCCACCGTGCGGGTGCGGGTTAGCGAATTGTTACAGGTTTTCACCTATAACGGCGCGATATTTCTCCTAATTCCTCAATGGAATCAGGAGCGCGGGAGCAGAAACGAAAGCGAAAAATGTAGATCACGTCAGCGAATAAGACGTTGCGAGAAGCAAACATGGCGGCAACCGATTGTGCACGACTGGAAAGGGGTGGGATATTAGGAGTTGTTGCGAGGTATACTAGATGGCGTTACCAGAGTCCCTAACAATTCAGTTTAACTTTGATGAAAGACTTTTATATGAAGCCAAAAAGAAGGTCATAAAAGTTAAGTTGAAGTAATAAATAAGCGGCAAGTTAGTAATAACCGAAGTTTGTCCCGTTATTGAGGAAATTTATTTGAAACGAGTATTCGCATTAGTATAACTATTAAGTTACGAAAACAACTGTTATTGTATAATAAGGTGTAATTGTTTTTTTTATAGCACCGCTTATAGACGTCTGGAGATTTTTTAAATTCCTATGCTTAATAACGGAACGACCGATGTGTTTTTACTGTTTTTGTATATATTTTTTAGAGAAATACTTTTAAATTGATTTTACTTTTTAAATGTTAATGAGTTTTATTTCTTTAGTTTTTGTTTTGGTTATAAATTTATTTTTTTAATAAAGATATGATAGATTTAATTATGTAGAGGAACGGAGCTGAATTAATTTTTTAATTTTTACAAATACTATTTCTCTACGTTTTGTTTTGTTTTTAATAAAATACTATTAAGTGAAAGACTGGCGTGGGAACTCAAAGTCGTTTATGTTACCAATAGTAATAAAAACAATTTGTGTTATGACAATCTCGTGGAAATTAACGAGTTTAGAATACATATTATCCACACCCCTTTTGGGACTGACATGGGCAAAATTTGAATGAAAGTTGTTACATTTCTAAAGAAAATGGGATGTTTAACCCTTTTTTCTTACTCTGGAAATCTTATATATTCTCATTAATATATATATATATATATATATATATATATATATATATATATATATAAACTTTATCGGTTTTATTACAAAAAAGCTACGTAAGTATTACATGCTTAGTTAAAAAAGGTTACGTTGTACAAATAAATGACTGACGCTGATGCTGTAAGTATTACATGCTTAGTTAAAAAAGGTAAGTATTACATTTAAAAAAGGTTACGTTGTACGAATAAATGACTGACGCTGACGCTGACGCTGAATGTTCGCGATCGTTGTAGTCCGGTGAAGCTGTTAAGACCTTGCTGGGTCAATACGTAGTCAGATCGAAAAAAAAAGTTCGCAATCTTGCTCTTTTGTCTCGCTTCGATTAGGTTAGGGTTAGACTTGCGAAAAAAGGATAACGCGAACTAGCCTCGGTCGAGCGCGGTGCATTTAGTACGTAACCTTTTTAAAGCAAGTATTTAATACGTATTTTGTAATAACACCGTTTAAGTCTAAGGGTTTCACCACAATCTCGTCTGATGTAAAAGTTCGACATGGTCTAAGATGGTAATCAAGCTAAGCTTAGAACGACTGGCTCTCAAGTTCAGCTGGTGAAAAACAGCTGTAGGTGTTTGGCGACAGATTTTCAACTTAAAAGTGGCTAGCTAGGTAGCTAGGTGGCCACTTTGTTCTGATTTCACCATGGTGCTCTCCTTTACTGAAAGCCTAAACTCGTTTGTTCTTGAACCTAGATTTATCGACGCGGTGTCGGACCATACTGTCGACTAACCAGTCTTCTCTCTAAACTCATCCTTACAACAAGTAACATTTCATAAATCGAAAGATTTCATTTTTTATTGGCAATGAATAGGAAATTTGAAGTCATAATGAATCAGAGGTAGTTGTGTTCAGACACCGCGTCAATCGATGTAAGATCAAATCTCTACAATAAGCTTAAACTTTTGGTCATGGAGAACAATGTGATCAACGTCTAGTTAGTTACCAGCTTCAGGCTGAAAATGTAGATGTAGATTTTGAAGCACCTATAGGCAAACGTGATAAGTTAACTTGACTTTTTAGTTATAAGAGCATTGCCTATAGGTATCGTCCGGTAGATACACTTGAGTCTCAATCCAGGTCTAGGATTAGCATACTAACTATCTCTAACCACAGCATATTGTTATGAAAATAAAACATTTTTATGTTACTTTTGCAAAGAACATCCTCAACAAACGCAATCATACTCACGCGAAAGCATGCGAGAAAGAGCATGTCGCATAAAAGTAGCTATTGATAGTGGAAAAACTTTATATTTTTCCTTTATTAATACCGCCTATTTCCTTTTCAATGAGGCTTTTGTCTTGTATATCGGCTTATTACAAACAACGTTACATTTACTTTAAAAAAGAACATAGAGGCAGTAACGTCATTAAAAATCTGTGTAGTAAATAGTTAAATAAAATCACAAAAATAAACAAATAAATATATAAAATGATAATAAATAAACACCCAATAATTACTTACAGACACGATTTTTGACGTACACAATAAAAAAATCTAAAACAAAAAAAAGTTGGGAATTAAGAATCTGCAGAATAGAGAAAAAGAAAAAAAACACATCATAATTAAATATAACTGCAAATCGTAGTCAATTGATAAAACCTATATAATAATAAACAAATTAATCTCAAAACAATACTACCAAATAGGAAATCAAGAAGAATCAGCAAGAATCTCGTTCGCATTTGTATTTCTTTTGTTTATTTTATATTATAACTCATGTTCCTTATCATTATTTATAGCATACAAAATAACATGAAACACTAAGAAATTATCATTAAGAGTCACATTCACTATATTCTCATTAGGTAATGATTCACTTTTATCCTCGAAATAACTCTAAACAATAATGCCACAAATAACTCTAAACAATGCAGTCCATACAAGTGGACATTGAATGTATAAACGCCTACTTCAATAGATTTGATCATAAAAATAGATATGTCCAACAAAAACTCTTGGCGTGTATTGAAGCGTTTGTATAGATTTATTCCTATATTCTTTTGTTCAGTCATTGAAGTCTCTAACGAAGAGTCGATGCTTAAAGTCACATTCAGCCTACGGATACGACAGCTCCATTATTTCGTATATTCGACTAAAACCTATATTATACAGATATTTTTTTGGAAAAAATAAAGTTTCATAAGTTCAAATTTCCGCTTTATATCATAAATTATTACATTATTATTAGATTGATTAGATAATTTGTTCTACTTCTCTGTGGTGTCTTATTTGATTCTGTATACATGTATATAATATAAGTTGAAAGCCTTTTAAAAATATTTTTAAATTAAAACGTTATCAATAGCATTTAATGTTTTTAAGCTAAAGAAGTATAACTTCTTACGTGTATACACACAGATAAGTAATTTGTAGTGTTTATATTTTTGTCTAGCATTTCTAATATTGTTTGCTATTTTATATCTTATCTATAATAATATTATAAAGAGGTAATGTTTGGTTGTGAGTTTGTGACATTGTAAGGGGGTAATCTCAGGAACTACTGGACCGATTTGAAAAATTATTTCAGTGTTAGATAGCTAATTTATCGACAGAGGCTATATATCACTAAGACCTATAGGAGCGGAGCACCAATGAAGAATGTTTCAAAATCGGATTTTTTTGTCATCTTGAGAGCTTCCGCTGCGTATTACCATTAACCCAAAGTAGCTAGCTATTCCACGCGAACGAAGTTGCGAGCAGAAGCTAATTCTTAATAGATTAATATGTTCCCAAGATATTAAATAATATATTAATTGATTTCTTACTTTAAGTTATTTGCATTGAAAACATGATGGGATATTAAAGAAAAACAGTTGCTCTGAAGAAGAGAATAGTATTGAGGAGGCGTAACACTTTCTTCTCACGTGACGGAAATATAAGCAACCTAAATCTCCTAAATCGACTAACATTCGGACTTGAAGAGAAGGCATAAAGCACTTCATTCCTATCGGGGGTGCCCATGCACACGTTTCTATTTTATTTTTTTATATATAGGTGAACGTCACTAAAAGATAATAAGTTTTATCGCAACTCGTATCACCATGTATGGTTGCAATAAAATCCATTTTATCTCTGTACAATTTTATCGTGAACCCATAGTGTTTCGATATTTTATTAGTTCTGAGCTGTATTGCCCTATCGTTACTTATGATTGACGTAAACCATTTATGTTTCCGGTTAGTCATCAGATTAGATTGAGGGAACATTATATTAGTTAAATTAAATATTACTTATAATGTAAATATCTTAAAACACCCTTTGAGGTTGAAGCGTTAGATATTTGTGAATTAAGTGCTCATGTACTGATAAAGGAATTGCAATGATTGTTTTTATTTAATTCCGCCCATTGTTCTAATTATCTGAGGGTTTTTGTTTTTAGTGTATTCAGGGGGCCTCCACTAACTACACTCGAATAAAACGTTAACCGATACAGAAACACAACACTGTCTATAGTTACGACGAATTATCCATAGGTGTAATTAGCCCAACTGTCTGAGCGAGTATGTCCAGTATCTTTTATTTCGAACTGACTACGCTATTGACCTAGTAAGGTCTATACAGCTTCACTGGACTACTCCTAGAATCTAGTCATCGGTCGCCTTTTCAAGCATCGAGATACATAAACCTCTAAAGAATGGAGTCTTACATTGGGGTAAATAATGAACAGCCGATAACTTCCACCAATAACTTTTGAGGTCAATAGTAACCCCCCGATATAGTCAATAGTGCGGTATTGCAGGTCAATAGTAGTTCCTCGATATATATAAAATAAAAACAAGGTGTATCGTAAAGACACACGATAGAAGTGAAACTGTTGTATGAAGTACATTTTATTTAAAAAATACAATAAAATACCAACGTCACACGGTTTTCCCAGACGGTCACCCATCCAAGTATCGACCGCGCCCGATGTTACTTAACATCGGTAGTCGGACGAGAGTCGGTGTTTTCAACACTCTACCCGACATATTTTTAGCCCCGTCACTTTTCGTCACCCAAAAGATTGCTGATCAGAATATCAAAGCCGTTCCATAAGAATATTTCACTTTAAAAAGATCTCAGAAATTCTCATATATGATAATTCATAGAATGTCGAAAACCTTTTATATCGTGTTCAGTAGAAATTGATCGTAAAATATTACGTCAAAACTCAACACGTGTGGTTTATTATTGTTTGGTTTTTATCAACATTATTAATGAAAAGAATCATGAAGTAAGCTAATAATGTATTATTGAAGCCTATACATAACGCTAGTAGGTCTGATATAACTTTTCTGATATGATGGAGCGTTACGTCATTAATCGATTAATATTATAATACCATCTATACCATTTCTAATTAAATCCTAAATTCGTTTAAATTAAATCAGATCAAAAATTCTTTATCCAATTTGACCCTGAGAAGGAACTTATGAACATCAAAACTACCGACGGCTTGGAAAACAACCCAGACTGGAATCTGGAAGAAACTCGATCTGATGATTTATGTTCTCACTTCATCTGCGTGGAATAGTTACTTTGGGCTAACGCTAACACATAGCGAAAGTTCTCAAAAAGAAAAAGAACCCCAACTTTGAAACATTCCTCATTGGTGTTTCGCTCCTATCGGTCTTAGCGGGTTGATATATCTATAGCCTTCCTCGATAACTGAGCTATCTAATAATAAATAATTTTTAAAATTGAACCAGTAGTTCCTGAGAATAGAGCTATCAAGCAAACAAACTCTTCAGCTTTGTAGGTGGTAGAGCCCCGCTGAAGCTATTTTTAGTTTCAGCATGAATGGGTCGGCTCCTCCGGGGTAGTACCACCCCTCTCACAGATAACCGACGTGAAATAACAGTGCTTGCATTGTTGTGTTTCGTTCGGTCAGTGAGAGAGCCGGAAGCCCACGTCCCTTCCGCTTTCCTGCTTTCCCTTTCCTTCCCCTCCCTCTTCTCCCATATACAGGTTGGCAACGCACTTGCGACGTCCCTGATGTCACTAGTGTCTATGGACGGTGGTGATCACTTAACATCACGTGACCCACCAGTTCGTTTGCCTCCTTTGATATATAAAAATATATATAGATGTCTAGCATAATATATATGTATTCTGTGAAATATTTTAGTTTGGGAGTTAATATGACGAAGGGCGCTTGTGAAAGCAAGCCATCAAGAAATTTGATCGACCTAAGCGACGATAAAGCTTGATGGTCTGTGAATTCAGACAATTTCAACGACGGTATAGTTTGACGAAATCTTTATTATTCACTAACTAATGCCCGCGTGTTTGTTCCCGTAAAATAGTATTTTTGTTCGTAGGAACTACGTGATTTATTTGGATGAATTGTGATTTATATCACTTTTATCATACTTTTGTCATTTCTAAACCGTTTAGGTTTTATTACGTTTTTTTTATATCAACCTAATGCCAATATTTCATTGTTTGTCTGATTTTTTTTATTATACTGCTTATTTTCAGACACAAAATTGTCACCGTGCTGTTTTACCATTAAAAAACGAAAATAAAAAAAGTGGCTAAGTACTTATGGCCACAAGCTAGAAGTGATAACTTTTAAACAAGATATTAAATGATAAATATATACGCATAATATATACATGTGCACCGATTATATATAACATTTACAGGTGTAGTCCGGTGAAGCTGTTAAGATCTTGCTTGGTCAATAGCGTAGTCAGTTCGAGAAAAAAAAAACATTGACATATTATTGTTATATACTCTTCATAATAGAGTAAACATTGTTAATGGCGACTGAAGCCGACTATACAAAGTCAGCCTCCTCGAACACCATGGTTTTGCGATGTAATAATGAAGAGGTCCTACGTTGTTTTATTACATAGGCTACATTCTAGACATTATCCGTCACAAAACTTTGAATATTTGAAAGTTCTTCACCATTTTGTACAACATACGGAATTATAGATGACGTTCACCATTTTCTGACGGATTGTAGCAAGAACAATAATGTTAGAATCGATTTAATTAAAAAATACAATTTAAATAAATTGGATGTCGGCATGTTCCATAGTATTTTAGCAAACCTTCGAGTGAGGTTGCTGTAACGCCCTTCTCTCTCTCTCTCCTTTACTCACTCAAACCAGCGTCACCTCATCTCACCCATCTCCAACTCATCATCACTATTATTATTATTACCATGATCGTTTAGTAATTAGGACCCTTTTACGTTGTGTATTGAAACAAAATTTGTAGAACCAAGCTGTTTTAATCTGGTACTCACAAAACATTACATCCTTCATAGTTAATGTAGTGAGAACTTTAGAAAACACAACAAATATTAAATGCAATTAGTTAAAATCAAATAAAGAAAGTAATAATGATTTTTTTTTTTATATCAAAGGAGGCCAACGAACTGGTGGGTCACGTGATGTTAAGTGATCACCACCGTCCAAAGACACTAGCGATATCAGGGACGTCGCAAGTGCGTTGCCAGCTTGTATATGGGAGAAGCGGGAGGGGAAGGAAAGGGAAAGAAGGAAAGAGAAAGGGACGTGGGCCTCCGGCTCTCTCACTGACCGAACGAAACACGACAATGCAAGCACTGTTATTTCACGTCGGTTATCTGTGAGAGGGGTGGTACTAACCCGGAGGAGCCGACCCATTCATGCTGAAACCAAAAATAGCTTCAGCATTAATACATACATACACCATATAAATACGCTCTATGAATGTTAAGTTATGTAATAAATGTGTGTGAGGTCTTGTAGAGTATTTTTATATATTTTTTTTATTAGACCCACCTTCTCAAGCCCACCTCTTAGAGGCTACTGTAATTACAATGAATTTACAGTTAAACCCAACAATCAACTTCTACCAGCATCGCCGGGAGTTTGTAGGTATAAGAGGCGGAGATATAAGGAATTTAGGAACTAAACTGCAAATAAATTGAAGAACTGTTGTAAATGAATCTCTAGTGAGTGATTGTAGCTGATGAACATTAAGACTACCATGGTTCTCACGAGATAGAAAAGCTCCAAGGTGACAAAGTCAAGCGAGGAGAAAATGTTACTTGCTTCAATCCAAACCTCCCAACACGGGTATAGCGACACGATAGACACTGGGATACGAGGAGAGACATAAAGGTCAGCTCCAATCCACTCGTCAGGTCACTTAACACAGTGTGGATCAAAGGACATGGATATAGAGTAGCCTAGCTACGCCCTGACAAAGTACTATGGAGTGAAAAATCATAGCAATTTGATTATTCAAAAGGCTAAATCACCCACTAGGTTAAATATATTAATGCCTTTTAAATGGTAGACATAACCATTAATTGAATTATATAATCGCACTAGTTCCAAAATGAAAGCGGATTAGGATTGATTGCTGGACGTGCAGAACTAAGTCAGCACTAGCATTTAGACTACAAATAGTATTGTAGTGAGTAATTTAGGTTGGTAGTTGAACTTCTGATTGGTTCCAGTCACCATTACTTTATAATGTGCTAACAGGCTCCCACACAGAACATTTTTTTACCAAGGTTGTTACTAAATAACAACAAATAAATTAAAATAATGCTGTGCTAACTCTGCTCAGTACACATTCAAGCGATAAATTGATAACAGTTGATTGTAAAGGCATAAGGGTTCGGTCCCTTTGCAAAACAATTGTATAGTGTGTTTCAGAAGACTCTACCACCGGTTCGGAACCTATCCAGTCGAGAAGAACCGGCAAGAAACTCGATCTGGCCTAAGCAACAAAATAGATATGTTATATCTACATGTATATATATATATTATGTGTATAAATATTCATTTATAATCTTACAACACTAATATTATCTTAGCCTATTGAGATCTCAGCTTAATTCTATACCTTTTTGTATCATAGGTTAATCTTTATATTCTATTGCAATATATTTATCTTATTTTATCTGTAACTTCTTAAATTTCCCATCATAATCATGTACTCATGTTATATATTCATATATTTAACTGAAGATTTAGAATTCTATATAATGAATCTTTAGTAGTATAAATGTTTTATGTAACAAGTATTGTTGTTTGTTGAAGTTTATGTAAAGAGTATAGTGTGGGGTTGTGACAATCTTAAAGAAAGCCTCCCCTCCCATAACACTCAGTAGAATCCAGTTCATATTCTTTTGAATTATAAACACAAGAGGATGTTGATTTTGAATTAAGTCGAGAGACAACACCAAGCAAAGGTTTCATGAGAGCTGATCATGTCAGACAAAAGACCGCTACCGGATCGTACTTTGGTGGAGATGCGCAATGCATTTCAGACCAAACCAATCCCCGGGTCAGGGCTAACGTATCGCTGACAACAACCCTACTTCCCCTCAGGCATGCTGTAACCCCTTCCCTACCCAGCAAAATGGTTTACTTGGTAGAGAGAGAGTTAAGGTCGCCGAAGCGTATATGCTTTAGGTGCAACCCAAGTCAACGCCTACTGGGACTCCCTATTATAAAACACTGCTGTCTAAAAGCTTATGAAGTCGAATCTACATCAGTTTAGGGAATTATTTAGTAAGTAAGTTATAAAGACAGATTTACCAGTGCGAACCTTCTCTTCCTCAAATTACCTCATTCTGGTAGAATCAGAACTACAATACCTTAGCTCATGTATAGTACTGTGTCTTTGTTTGTGTTCTTTGATAAAGACTTTTGTTTGAATCATATAGATAAAATTATTGAGTACCACATATTAAAATTATTTAGAAAACCTACCCTAGTTAACAGCTTATATTCTTCGATAATATTATGTTTATTTAACCTTAATGTTTCTAGTTATGTTTGCAATACATTGAACTAACTTTATATAATAATTTACAAACAATTTAGTGAAATAAAATTGCTGTTAAATACATGGTTAAATATCAAATCTTTACACATTTTATGACAACAAATGCATATAAACAATTGTCTGACTTTTATAGAATTCAAAACTTCTTAATAGGTATTCAATAATGTAACTGATTTATGTAACAATTATTAATATTAGATAAAAGATCTGTAAATAGTGCAGTGTGAAGATAACAAAGAAGAGGAATATTCTAGTAGGATCTAGTTCACATTCTTTTGACAAATATATATATTATTCAAGCCTACAACTACTAAAATGCATAATTCTAACCTCTACTTAGCCAAAAGCCTGTGAACTTGACTCATAACAAATTCTAATTATAGACTGACAACAATTAAATAATATTTCTTCCTGATAAAACAGAATTACAGATCTTTTTAGTTAATTAATATATTAAGTTGGGTTCGTTACATTGCTAAAATGCTATGTAAAATGAGTGAAAGATGATTTTATAAAAGAGGATCTAAAGGCTTGAACGTTAATATAATTAGGTTATGATGGGGCTGTTATGACTAGAGTCAAAAGCCCCTAAATGAAATAATAATAAAAGAAAAAATGATTCAGTGTCATGTACCCGAGCCTGACGATTCTTTTTAATTCACTTTTTGAAAAAAAAAACAAAAAGTGCGCCTTAAGAAGTTTAGGTTTAGTTTTTGGTTACAATTACAACCAAACTACGTGATAAATGATCCGAAACGCAATAACGATAATCCCTAGGAGGGTTGCAACCGCACGTTTGCGGTTTGGGGTTCTGTCTGGAATGCAATTAAAATGACATATGGGATAATGCTACACTGAATTTATCTGATACGTTAAAATAATCATGCGGTTTTGTTGAATATACCGCATTAATTATCGTTTTACCGCATTCATTTAACCACAAATATTAAATCGTAGCACTCTAAATTGCTCTTTATTTTATTATTATCAAAAGTCCGCGTCTTTGTCCATGTTCAAATTCTATAACTATACATATAATAAGAATGTAACTTTTGTGTCTGTAGTTTTTAGATTTTTTTTACAGGTGTCTACGAATCTATCTTCTATACATATAATAAGAATGTCTAGGAATAAGTAATAAAATATATTTAGATTATTTTTAGAAATGCCTGTCTGTCTATTTGTCTGTCTGTTTATATGAACACGCATCACTACTAAAGTACTGGATTCACATAAAAACCACAATTATAAAGCATATCTTCTTGAATAATTTAGTGTTTGCTTCATGAAAATCGGTTCACCCTATCAAAAGTTATTGCAATTTTAATGGCTAAGCGAATTAACAAGAGAAAAGTAGATAGTAAATAGTCTTAATACATTCAGATGAACTGATTAGTCACATCTTTTAAAGAAAATCATAAACCATATCTTCGAGTAACATTTAGTCTTTGTTTTATTAAAATCAGTTCGGTCAATCAAAAGTTATTGTAATTTTAATGACGACGCAACTTAAGTCCGAGAGAAAAGTAGATAAAAGTAAAATAGACTTAATACATTAAACTAAATGTAATCCGATGAAGCTGTTAAGGGCTTGCTAAGCCAATAGCGTAATCATATCGAGAAAAAAAAACAATAAGCTAATTTTATTAATCATTATCTTTTACATAAGGTTCCACACAGATGGAGTCTCGTGCACAGCTATAATTAATAACAGTGTCATACAGCCCAACGCCACATAGTCACGAAGTATATTAATTTGAATGATCATATGAATATCTCCATGGAAAAATAGTAAGCTATACTAACATGTTTTGTAGGTGGTAGAGCCACGCTGAAGCTATAACTGGTTTCAGCATGAACGGGTCGGCTTGCCCGGGGTAGCACCACACTCTCACAGAAAACCGACGTGAAGTAACAGTTCTTGCATTGTGAGTTCCATATGATCAGTGAGAGCACCGAAGGCCCACTTCCCTCCCTCTCCCTTCCCCTTCCCCTTACCTCCTTTCCACAAACACAGGCTGGCATTACACTTTCGACTCAACCGGTGTTGCAAGTGTTTATGGACGACGGTGATCACTTAACATCAGGTGAAATAAAGAAAAGCTAACCTTCATGGAGGTCAGTCAAAAAGTGTCCGAGTTCATTGATCTCAGATATTTCAACGTCCATTTACACACATATATTTGTTTTTTTTTTTTTCGAAGTGACTACGTTATTGGCCCAGCAAGGTCTTAACAGCTTCACCGGACAACTAAGGCGAGCGCTTAAGGCACTCAGCCGATTTTATTTTGGCAACAAGCTCAAGGGTGCACGGCACACCTCGGCTTGGCTGTTGCCTGTTGCATGCAAAATCGCGACCTATCTTAGCTAACCTAGCTAACTATTCATATATGTATGAGTTGTTGAAACGTATATGTGTACCAAGCATACACGCCTCAACAACTCCTCCATATATTTATTATCGGAAAATTGAGAGTTTTTCAGTTCGATAAGGGAAAAAAAAGTAAATAAACCCTTCCACTTTCATGTGTAAGCGTGCACGTGTGTGGGGGTGATCGTGTAGTGTTGTAGCGGTGATGTATATTTGTGTGTCACCGTATCGCGCAGGCAACTTACTCAAGGGCTCCCTACCGAGGGATCGAACCTAGGCTTGAGCCGCTGCAGTGGGAGGCCTAATCGGGTACATATATTTGTAGATACGTGGAAACCTTTAAAAACACATCTATTAGTATGGAAAACTTTCCACGAGTGAACATACAGGGGAATTTCACGCAAGTTCAATGTGTTTCAGTGACGTCATATACATATTCCATGAATTAGTTCAACAGCTGTTTTAGTATAAAACAGTCAACAGTTTTGTTACATTTGTTAATGTTGACTTTAAAAACGTTATAACAATGTATGTATATTATTATATAAATAAACGAAAATAAAATAGTTTAGCACTTCATCAGCAAAAAAATTTGAAAACAGTTAGTTATATTTCCATACCATTAACAAGTCCGAAGCCTTTATTTATATATATTCGACATACTTTACAATCTTATCCAATACCTTTTAATGAGTAATTCTTGTATATTTTTATATTTGTATATATTCAAGATCTCGGAAACGGCGTTATCTGTTTTCGTGAAACTTAGTATGTAGGTAATTTCGGGGACGATAAATCGATCTAGCTAGATATTATTCATAGAAAACTGTTTTAACTAAGTTTTCAGGTAATAAAAGAATATAGTTAGAATATAAAGATAAATTTCACCGGCGCTGTCAAAACCAAAATAGCTCAGATGGAAATCGGTTGCTTCAAAAATCTGTGTAACCCCAGTTCGAATCCAAGTGACAACGGAAGAGATATACTTTCTTTTTTTTTGTAAAAAAAAAATGTTAATTTTATAAGGCAAACCTAAGAGTTTCTTTTCATTTAAAAATGATTTTTAAAGAACCGAATCAAGCTCGGTCACCCAGGTACTATCTACTTATCTACAATGTTTGCACCCTCTTCATGAATAATAAAATAATATTTGGACCACTCGACGATCACTAGTCTTAAAGACGATCTCCATTACTTAAATCTTAACTGTAACATGTTGAAGTGATAATTCCTATGGGATGGCTTTAAAATTCTGATCTGCAAAATTTTTATGTGACGGTAAATGGTAGATGTTCACACTGTGTCGGGTAGAATGAGAGCAGTGTCTCGTTTGGCTTAGGATATTGAAGAACAGTGAGATATACGCTTTTTTCGCTTTCTTTTTGAAGGTTTCCCTTCTGCAACGTGTAAACTACAACCATTATGCACAGGTTTTTTATTCACATTTTAGTTTCTATAAAACTAATTGATTCCTGCCCGCTTTATGAACATTAATAAAGTAGTATAAGGTCAATGAATGCAAAAAATAAGTAGCATAGAATCATCTCCGAAAAATTCTGCAGCGGTTGACGGTCACCCTGTACCGATACATACGATAGTTTTGACTTGATTGAAGCCTCAAAGAACTGTATTTTCATTATACGTACTGAAAAAATTACGACAGTACGAAATTTTGTTGTAACTCACCACAAGATGACGTTGTAGCATTTAAATTCACTTATAATTCAACTGATCGCCATAAAAATTGGTATGTACTACACTATAGATTATTATAATATACTGATATTACAAAGAGGGAGTTTATGACGTTGTAGGGGTAATCCCAGTAACTACAGGTCCAATTAAAAAAATATTTCAGTATTATATGGTTTATTTATCGAGGATGGTTATAAGCTATATATTATTATGCTAAAACTAATAGGAACTAAGCACCGATGAAAAATATTTCAAAGTCGAGATTTTTTCCTCTTAAGAGCTGCTGCTGTGTGTTAGCGTTGGCCCAAAGTAACTATTACTACGCGGATGAAGCCGGGGCTAGTAATAAAAAAGCTAGTAACATGAAATAATGTGAATTCTGTACATAACCTAATAAGAAACAGCTTATGTTAAATAGGCAGTTCGATTAGCAAATATCATTTTGGTACCTTATTCACTAGTCCCCAAAGCAATGCTATGGTAACCAACAAGTAACCTATGTGCACTCATTATGCAGAAGTAATGTCAATAATACGCTAGCTAAAAATAGTAACTTTAAACGTAATTGATACGATCAAATTAGAATAAGTCAAGGGGAAGTGTGATCCTATAATCCCTAAAGTTGAAGAAATCTCATAACTTATAATAGCGCTCGTATTGTTGACCTTGCTCCACGATACAACTTCGGAATTAACAAAGTTTTGAACACTTCTTATTGCGACTTATTTATTTTAATTGAAGTATTATAATATTACGTGATCATTAAATCTACTTTAAACTGCTTTTTACATATTCGTATCGTTTGAATTACTTTTTCTTTGGCATTCTCTGTAGCCTAAACAATTTAATAGGTTTTAGCATATGCAGTATTCTTAAATTCGTCTTTATTATAAGAGTAATGAGTTATTATAATATTTATAACGTTTGTGAAACAAAAATAACAGAAGGGATGAAATAACCTCTTTGGGTTTGCATTTTAATTGGTTTTGTTTATAATTATAAATAATTAATGTTCGCTCGCGGCTTCGCTCGCGTTAGTGTTCTTTTTATATCATAGGAGGCAAACGAATAGGTGGGTCACCTGGTGTTAAGTGATCACCACAGTCCACAGAAACCAGCAACACCAGTGGAGTCACGAGTGCGTTGCCAGCCTGTCTTAATAGGTAATGGAAGAGGGGGAAGGGGAATAGACGGAAGGTAGAGAGAGGAAGGTGGGCCTCCAGCGCCCTCACTGACCGAACGAAATGCACAATGCAAGCACTGTTACTTCACGTCGGTTTTCTGGTTGTCGGATGGTACTACCCCGGACGAGCCGACCCATTCATGTTGAAATAAGTTATAGCTTCAGCATGGCTCTGCTACCTACAGTAGTGTAGAAAACTATCCCTCGAGACCTGTTTTTTCTAGATGAAAGTCCAATTTTGTACTCTTTACAACATATTCTTACATTTTCATGAAGTTCCTCTGAGTTCGGTTAAGACTTGGAAGCCCAAAAACAAATTAAAATTTTAGAATATCAGTTAAGACTCAGCTTGTTGATATTTTTATTACGAAGCAATAATCACTTAAAAATATAAGATTCAATAAATTACAGTTTAACCTTCTCGAAGAACTCAGATCACATCCAAAATACATAAACTATATTGGTGCATAGCTACAAACTTGCTACAGGTCCGTGCAATGTAAGAGTGAAAAATACTTATTACTATACAGGAAAATTAAACTCAGTAATTAAAATACAGTGCAAAAAGTTTAAAATCTTAGATTTCAATTATTTTTCTGCGTAATAAAAATATCACAATGAAACGATAAACATTATATGTAGCTAATTACTATAGTTTGTATATTGCTTAATGAGATTAATATATATGGAAAAACATCAGTTACCAACTGTACCACGTAATTGTAAGCGTACCCTTGGAAAAAGACTGCGCCTACCTATCTAAGTTTCTTATGTGTAATTCTCGGAATGAGGTTTTTCTTTTGTTACTACAGCCTGTAGGTAATAAATTAGGCTTCCAATACAAACCGTATCATCAACAAAACGTCTAGTGCGTAATAAAAAAAGACATTACCTCTGAGCGGAGTTACTACATATAGGCAATTTGAAACCGAAAAGTCGGACACAACTTAACATAGATAAATACGGTTGTTTATTACATTAATAACTTGCAAACTAAGGGTCTGGTTAGTTGGCAGTGTTGGCGCGTTATAATTAAAGTTAAACATTTGTTCTCCAACAAGCCGGCAAATGTCACAACCAGGGTGCGACGCAGGAAAACCGGACAAACAAATTAAATTCCAATTTTCGGCAGACCTTTACGGTGCCAGTAATACGGTCTACCGCAGTCTCATAAACTCTAATTAGCCATATTTAAACCATATAGTTAGTTTTAGACCATAACGGAATTGAAGGTATGTGAATATATATGTATGTATAACTAACATTAAAGTAGCCGTAGTTTTCTCAGGTTAATCTACAAAACATCTAAACAGATCTCGATGAAATTTCTACAAGCGAGTGAATTTCTTCTCAGATATTTCGACTTTCTATGAAAACTAAGCAGTAGGGATATATTATAACAAAGGCAACATAAAGCTGTAGAACACATGAATAAATCAATAATAAAAACAATAAAGATTAAATTGATTCAATCGTTTCCATTAAACAACAAAGTTATTTTCACGAGAACTAGACTATCATATATAAAAGCAAAAACTTTATACCCCTTTTTATGACAATTGCGTGAACGGATGAATGTGAAATTTGGTATGTTAAAGTTTATATGTAGATGTGCACAAGGCTATTTTGTAATGTAAAATGCAAAAAAAAACACTAAATTGATTAAGATATACATTACACACACTACTGTCTGAATAACACGCAACATATGCACATATGTAAATGAAAAAGACGTTTCGCTATCCTTAATGTTTTCCTACGCTCTTTTCATCCTACATTTAATATTTTTAACATGACTTACGTTCCATACCTTATATACTCTTTGAAATTATTATAAGTTTAAACACCGGTACAGCATTTAGGACTATATATATATATACGTTCGTTCGTATTCGTGTATAAACATTCCACAATACCAAATTTCATCAAAAACTCTCCAATAGTTTTTGTTTGAATCCCGTACAAATGACAGACAGACAAAAATAAAACTATGAATATGTGTTCTGTTAATGACTTTAAGCGCCACCGGAGTGTTTTTTATTTAAAATATTTAATGTACAGATTTCGTCATGTTAGCTTTTTATTATATGTATAGATTTAATTTATGTATATCAATATATCCAAGCAATATTTTTTTCCTTATACAATATACTTCAAACAGACAATCTATATTTTTGAAGCAATTTCGTGAAGGCAACATCGCTAGGGACAGTATACATCTACACGTATAATAAACAAACACTTTTTACTTACTTTGTAACTTTTATATATATTGGGTAAATCTTTATCGAAAAACCAATTCATTTTCATTTTAAATCAACATGTATCTACTCGAAAAGAACGACAAAAGGTAAAATGACGGGGGACTCATATGACAAAATGTTCGAATGTAATTAAGAAAGAGATGACAGATATACACTTAGTGGAGTTAGAAAGAGTGGACGTTAAATACGATTTACTTTAAAAAATACAGCATGTTTTAATAGTATCCATTTCAGTTTAGAATTGGTTTGTTTGAAAGTTCAAAAAACGGGTCCGTAGAATTGTACCTATGTACAATAATACATTGTAATGTTCAGAATAACAAGGAGTCGGGTTTTGGACGCGCTAGCGAACGCATGTGTCCGATATCTCCTTTGTTCGAGATCTTTTGTTCTCGATTTCGTTGTGCTTTGTTTAGTGCAGCTGTGGCACACGTGTTACAAAATCTACCTGAGTGAGTGAGACATTCCCTTATTTATATATTTACCCGTTTATTTATATACTCAGTTTTCTATTCCTTATTCTTAAATATCTAACCAACTATTATTTATCTGTTTAATTATCTATTTATTTCCTCATATATTTCGTTAATTTTTATCTATTCAGTGATAAAGTAATCTATTTCTGTGCCCCCGTATACATGTAAGTACCTATTTATTATTATTTATCTATTTATTTAACCATTATTTATTTATGTTATAGTATTTTATTCATATACATGGTCCCCTGTCTCGCCCACTCATTTATTCATTTTGTACTTCCGCTTTGTTTGGTTTTAAACAGTTCTCTTGGTCCGGACTCGATATAGTCCCGTAGCTTACCGTTTGGCGTGCCCCCCTGCCCTTAAGGCAGGGAGGTTG
>JACEII010000006.1:5536686-5547623 GCA_014332785.1 Antheraea mylitta
GGTCGCGATTTTTGCATGCAACGGGCAACAGCCAAGCCGAGGTGTGCTGTGCACCCTTGAGCTGGTTGCCATTATAAAATCGGCTGAGTGCCTTAAGCGCTCGCCTTAGTAGTGAAGCTGTTAAGACCTTGCTAGGTCAATAGCGTAGTCAGTTCGAGAAAAAAAAAATAAAATAAAAAGTTCAGAATAACACTTGTGAAAACTACAACAACTTACGTTACAGTGTTTATAAGATTTTCTTTTGAGCTTATGGCGGGATCTTGGAATGCCTTGTAGTCTGTATGTCTTTATATATTATCCATAATCTTGTGTTATTTGGCTCTACATTGTGTACCTAATGTTGGTGGCGCTTTACGTAATATAGTTTGGTTATTGTGCACAAGTGAAGTGGATCAGAAGTAATACTACGGATCATGGATTCTGACTTGCCACAAAAAGTCCCTGGAAAGTTCTAACAAGACGGCCACCGTCTTATTAGTTCATTGAAATTATACCAAGAACCTTATAATATCGTTACTCACTTGAAAATGGCAGTAATAGTCTACTAGAAGACTGGTTGCCAAAAATAAAATAGAAGAAGAAAAACATTTTCTTTTATTGTTTAAAATAATTGCTTTATTAGCAACTAACCTCTATGTCTCATCTCGATATTTGACTGTACCAAAAGCTCCAGCTCACCCACAAGGATTGGAATTTGGATCGACCAACACAACGTCCGAAAAACAATGACATCACCTATCGATTAATAATGACTATGAAGAACTAAACGTCAAAAGAACTAATTCTCTGTATATATTGTAACGAATGAAGTATATTCGGTCAGTCAGAGTAACCAATTAACACAAACACTGTATGTGCTATGATTATTTATACGAGCAGAGCTTCGCCTTACAACAACTTCGACATACAAGTAAGTACTCTAATAGTGTGGTGCTAGTGCTTAAATCAATTGAATATCATTTTAATTAATAAAAATATATTATAACAATATAAATGCCGTATTAAATATTATAAAGGCATATAAAATTATCAAAATTAATTACATAGATAGAAATCATGACAATATTTCATGAAGCAAAATAATGTATATCAAACATACGAGTACTAAAGGCTATTTTCTACTAAACACGTTAGTATACCTAGGTTGAAAGACTGTCTTAAAGCGCTTACCGATGTCCTATATTTAGACCCACACGTTAACACCCACTAAACAATATAAATATCTTGACGTGTTCACTGAACATTTATGATAGAGCACCCAAATATAGATAGATTATTCTGAGATAATTATAAATAAGAAAATCTGAATGAGTAATCGTTAAATCGTCTGGAACTAATATATTCCGAGACATGTATGTAGAAAGTAGGAATAAATTCATCGAGTTTTACGAAATTGAATGGTATATGTACAAACTTGCTGGTTCCCGCTTGTTTGGGCATAAAAGATAGCCAAAAATTCAATCAAAGCCTAAAAATATGTAGCCTAAAACTATCTACGAAGAGTCCTACATCAAATCATGGTAATGTAATAGTAGTCCGGTGAAGCTGTAAAGGCCAAAGAATTAAGGCCAATAGCGTATTCAGTTCGAATTTTAATCAAGGTAATGTTATGCCCATAAGTTACTGAACTTACTACTTACTGAACTAAACCTACTGAGGTTTGACGTGACTGAGCCTGCAAGAACTGTATTTAGATGTATATAGAAGATATATTACCAAATATATAAAATAAAAATGTGATAAAAAATAAAATAATTTTAATCGAACCTGGGGGCCTACCCAAGTTGCTTATCGACAATCACTAACGCAAATAGAAAACGAAAAAATGTATGGAGATGACATATCTGACCGCTATATCACGTCTTTTAGAATAAACCCCCTGGTCTTTAAGAATAAGCCTTCGTAACTGCAGAGTTAATTAGGATAAAGTAGTGATTCGACGGACGAATGTATTTTCGAGGAAATTACGAAAATTCACTCAGCAGAATATTATTAGCGATACGCAATCGGATTACGGAGAAGAAAAACATTATGATGAAACTTAAATACTTAAGTAATTGTTTTGTTATTTCTCGTTTATTTTATAATTAATTAGCTGTACCCGTTCGCACGGGTTTTTTTTAATGGTATTAAAGAATTATAAAATTGTTAGACTATGTACAATTATAGAAATGCTCGTTAAAAACAATTATAAGTACTGTGTAAGGAACTTATGAAACAATAACTTAAAATATCATTATACATATTTACATTTAAATTACATTTAATATACATTGTCATTATAATTACGATTTTGTGACTATACAAAAAATATACGCTTGTCTGTCCCGCAAGAAATTGTATTATGAACCTCTTTACGTAAAACGTTTATGGCCTAAGATCTTATTAGGAAGACCTATTCTATCTTCAAAGTTACTAATAATTATAATGTCGATTTGTAAGCAATAAATTGATAATTATTTCTCTATTACTGCTGGTGAAGCCACGGTTAACAGCTAGTATAAACTACAATTGCTTGAATTACTTCTTATAAGGTCAGCTATATGCTAATGAAAGTTTCGCGAAGATCGGTCTGACCGTTTTGGAGATAGTACTGCCAGTGAAGCCACGGTTAGCAGCTAGTCACAAGACGGCACTATATTATATTTTATTGTTATTGAGCCTTCTACTTCAGGACGAACTCGCGGGCGGTTGCTACTACTCTATATTGTATGTTAATGATTACACGAACATTCTGAAATATATTCTATATTTAAAAGCATATATAACTCAAATAAAAGATAACAATAAACGAGGGTATAATTATACGGTGGCAAAACAGGCATAATATTAAATCTTTCTAAGAAGGACCTCGTCTGGAGAGAACAGAGAAAAACAGTTATAGAGACGGCATTTGTCATTTTTCTATTTAAGGACACTTCCTTCTTCGGATAAGGCACTCCTTATCCGAAGAATCTCTCGGAGGTACAAACATAAAGTTTTGAACGATTGAACGATGTCAATATTAGCCATATATACACGCAATGAATGTTATATACAAAGCACCACAACGCAACAATACTCTACACAGCCTTAGGAAGCAGAATGAAAGCCCTTGAAGGGCACTGCCGACTCTTTCACTAAAGATCACTTACTGTAGTCATTACTTCTTCGTGTGCCTATTTAATACGGAATAAAGACTAATGTCTTTTGAAAATTGTTGTAACGAATTTACCACGGTTATTCCAGTACTAGCAGAATTTTGAATAATCTAATTTCATTGGATAGTGGTATTAGAAGTATAGCTGAAACTGAAAATAGAAGTAATTGTTTCTAGTGAGGTTATAAGACCGTCGAACAATAGCTAACGGGATGGGTTAACAATGTCGTTAAAAGCCAATGCGAGCTCAGAAGCCACATCCCGCGAATCATAAAAACAATATCGTTTACATATTTGCTAGCTTTAAAGGCTATAAATGAGATTTAAGTACAAATAAAATTGTTATGTCCGTATGAATTTACAAATTGAATGAACAAACGTTCCATTTTATAGAAGAACTAGCTTTTGTTCGCGGCTTCGCTTGCTTTAATGTAGATCTGATCTATAATTGGCAACAGTACTTTTCTAAATAAAGGGTATTCTATGTGCATTTCTATACATCTAACAACAAGTATGCATGATCACAATGATATAAAGTATAGTAGACAATGCAAGGTTGAGTAGTCAAAGCGTGAAAGGAAAACAAACTCACTTTCGCATTTAATATTAGTTTTGATTATATTATGTCAACATTACATCATGTAGAGATAAATATTCCAATATGTACAAACATTTAGAACTACTCCGTGACAATAAACAATAATAAATAACTCATAGAAAAGATAGTTTAGTTCGGGAGCGCTGGGATTGACTTTTTAAAAACTAATAGTCGATTTTAGACCTTTATTACTATAATGTCGATATTAGACAAAGAAATATTCTTAAAACTAACTTGGTCGATTTTGAGACCTCTAAAACTATGTCTTAACCTAACGAGAGACGATGCTAGAATCTGTCGAGAAACCTTAACTTATTTCTCACATCGGTTATTGGCGTATGCTGACCTAGCGTCTAGCTCCCGTCCTGTTCGGAGAACACTAGGTAAGCTTAACGGAGTTTAGGCACGTGTATAGAGTCTGTGGGAATATAACTAGATATATGATATTATTTCTTATTTGTTTCAAGAAATGTATAAAGCAATAACACAGTGTTTTGTAAAAATCACTCCAATCTGTAACAGTCGTGACAATTAATAGTGCTAGAAAAGGAACGGCGATATATGTATTACTTAGACCTAATATACGGATAAAAAAATGAGCCATCACGGGACGCTTGGCAGATGTGAAACATTGAAATTGTTCGAATCGAACGAATCTCAAATTCTCAAATTTTCAATTTTCAAATTACACCTTAGGTATGCGAGCTCAGTGCGGCAAGAGGAATTACGCACACTCACTTGGCCATGGCATCGCGTCGCCACGTCTCACACACTCGCCACGCCAACAATCAGGTTAACTCATGCCTATAGCGGTATTATTACAAAAAAAGTTAAATACGTATTAACTACTTGCTTTAAAAAGGTTTAGTACTAAATGTACCGCGCCCGCCCAAGGCAAGTTCGCGTTATCCTTTTTTCGCAAATCTAACCTAACCTAACCAAAGCGAAACAAAAGAGCAAGATAGCGAACATTCAACGAGCGCAGTGCATTTAAAACGTAACCTTTTTAAAGCAAGTATTCAATACGTATTTAACTTTTTTGTAATAACATCGCAAATGTTTCACATCCAAAATTATACTTGTTCTAAATTTTCTAATAATTTTGCACCTACATAGATAACATTATACACAAAAGGGATAATATGTTAACTACACTAAAGCGAGTTCCGTGCGGGATCAAACCAGAAATATGTGAACATTGTTTTGTTTTTCATACATATGTATTACATAAGTCCCTGTGAGTCTCAAACATTCAAACAGTTTGCATAAATATCCGCTTAATTGCTTACGAAAAGCCTTGCTGGGTATAAAGATAACATAAATTATCCCAAAATCCTGTACAAACATACTGATGTTTGGTTACTGAACCATATGTAGAGATGGACGTGGATTACATAACTAAGATAAATAAACTTCTATACCGTTTGACAGTTTTCCTTGCAAGTTGATAGATCTAAGCTCGCCATAATGAGTATTCAGTGCTACGAGTACGAATACCGCATCAAAAGACATATGTTCCAATAATATAATTAAGGAAATTATATATATATATATATTAATATATCATAGGAGGCAAGCGAACAGGCGGGTCACTTGATTTTAAGTGATCACCGCCGTCCATAGACACTAGCAACACCAGGGGAGTCCCAAGTGCGTTGCTAGCCTGTGTTTGGGGGAAAAGTGGGAAAGATGGAAATGGTAAGGGGAGAGAAAAAGGAGAAGGGAATTGGGCCTCCGGCGCTCGGACTGACCGAACAAAACGCAACAATGCAAGCACAGTTACTTCACGTTGGTATTTTTGTGGGTCGGGTGGTACTACCCCGGGCGAGAAGACACATTCATGTTGAAACCAATAATAGCTCCAGCGTGGCTCTACCACCGCCATCCTGAAGAAACCATGGTAGTAGAGATAGTTCTATGCCCTTCACCTTCACCTTGTTGAAAATCTCTCCGTAACCACCTGTTGGTTAGCTACGCCTACATATGAGAGCCAGTCTCTGTGTTAATTTGGCGTGTTTTACCATCTTAGACAAGATCAAATCTAGTCTAGTTTCAGTCGCAAGGATTCCTGCCCAAATCGACAGAACTATCATCGCTTCAAATTATAACCGTCAATAAAAAAATAAAAATCTCTAAACCTCCTTCTATACATATAAAAATAATGTAAATCTATCTGTCAGTCATCTATCTTTCAAAATTTTTGTGAAAAGAAATGTTGCAGTTGTCTTGTTATAAGTAATAAAATACAATTCAATCATTTTTAGAAATGTCTGTCTGTCTGTCTGTTTGAATGAACACGCATCACAGCTAAAGTACTGGGTTCACGATAAAACCTCACACCAAGAAAATCATAAAGAATATCCTCGAGTAATATTAAATCTTGGTTTCATCAAAATCGGTTCACTCTATCAAAAGTTATTATAATTTTAATGACGACGCGACTTAAGTACGAGATAAAAGTACATAATTAAATGCACTTAATGCGTTTAGGAAATATTATTAGTCACTGTTTTTTTACATTACATGCAACGTGGACGGAGTCGCGGGCACGGCTAATTATTGAATACATTCCAACATGATATTTATTAAATAATTTATTTCATTTTATTATATGGGTTATAAAAGAGGAATACCTGCGGTTGTCTTCGTAAAAACAATCTAATATTATACCTACCATTTTTGGATACCGGAGTTATTTATTTATGAGAGTGAAATTACTACTTAGAGCAAAAAAATAAACGGCCCGGCATGTTGCTTTGTTTTATTTTAATTTTATACAACTCATACTCTTTCTTTTGTGATTAATTACAATTTTGTAAGACGCGCATACATTAAATTCTACATAAAGATAGAAATATACATAAATAGATAGATAGATACATACATAGAGATAGATATGTACATAGAGATAAATTGCCACTTCTGGCTGAATTTCTTATATACTTAACAACTGAAAACATATTGTAGGTATTCATTAATTCCTATTTCTGCTTAATATTTAATGAATTTCATTTCATATTATTATTTTAATTATGCTTTGCCTAATTACATAATACTTGTATTCGCCTATTGCTCGAAATTCGAACATAATTAGTATTGAAAATTATTCCAAAAGAAATAATTAAGCAATCAAAACATAAATTTTAATCTGAAATTTCAAGGCAATTTAAATGCATTATACGTAAAATTTATAAAAGCTATTGGAAATTTCACAACAAACAATCTTATCAATACTTCAATTAATCAACAATCTTAAATTGTAACCATTTTGCCGTTTTTAGATTAAAAATTAAAATGATTAAGAATTAAAATAGATACGTGTTAGAATATATGAAAACAGAGTTCTAACTGATTTTTAAATTATTTGTTGGCGGCAGTAAATCTCCACAATGTCTACTGAATAAAACAAAAGTAAAATGCAAGAGCCATTGAATCGGAAATCAGTCATAATACACCATAAAAAAATAATAGTATGATTATATACATGACGAAATGTACATATCACGTTATATTTTATAAATAGAATTCTTCGTATCCAATTTACAGTATTCCCATTGCTGCTGGTACAAAAAGTGCTCTTTAATTATCTATTCGTGTCAACTCAGTACTTATCAAAGTCAAAGCGGACTTTCATTTCAACACTGCCAATAATAGAGACGAGAAAAATAATGAGTTTCTGATTAAAATGATACCCACTCGGTGAGGCGAGATGAAAACAGAACGAGTTGATTATAATAATCTCGAGATGATTGAGGTGCCTATCTATACATATAATAAGCATGTAAATGTAATTTGTCTCTACTTTTTAGACTTTTATGAAAAAAAATGTTGTCTTGGAGTAAGTAATAAAATATATTTCAATCATTTTTAGAAATGGCTATATGTTTGAACAAGTATCACTGTTAAAGTACTGCGATACAACCTCATCAAGAAAATCATAAAGCATATCCTCAAGTAACATTTAGTTTTGGTTTCATTCAAATCGGTTCACTCTATCAAAAGTTATTGCAATTTTAATAACGACGCGACTTAAGTACGAGAGAAAAGGAGATAAGTAAATGGACTTAATATATTCAGATGATTTTATGTCACTGATTTGTTACATTAGGCTCCACGAAGACAGAGTCGCTAGCATAGTTAGTATTAAATGTAGTTAATAATTTCATATAAGAAAGTAGTTATTATTATGCTTTATAACTGCGAAAGTTTTAATTATCTGATTAATGTAAAATTACCGGAACGAAAATGTTCGTAATTCATAAGACATTCTTAAATTGACATATTTGACATATTTTCAGGTTCTGTTACCTCAATTAAAAATGCTCTTAAAACACTTAAATAATGTAATTTCTAGGTTATTAGTTTTATGATATATTTATTTATTTAGTTTTTGTACCGCCTAATGTCTGTTCTCTATATTTTATGTTCATGCTGTGTCTACATCTAGAAGACTGCAATCATCACATGGCCTTACAATACTATTCATCCTTATGTATGTTACTAGATTGTAGTCAGTTTTGTAGACCAATAAACTTAAAAAAAAAAAATAAAAAAAAAAATAAACAATTTAAATACTTTATTTTTAACCAAATCTTATAGCTTGTCGTAACTTCCGAGGCAATTAATTATATACATTCTTACAGTTACTTGTTTTTATTTAATAATTATGTCTACAACTTATAAAAATAACATACTTATTCCTAATAAATAACAAAAACAATAGCCGCTCTGAGGAACTTATATGCATTTTATGTAGTTTATTAATTTAATAAACATATGCAGTGTTATAATAAAAAAGTTAAATACGTATTGAATACTTGCTTTAGAAAGGTTACGTTTTAAATGCACCACGCTCGCTGAATGTTCGCCATCTTGTTCTTTTATCTCGCTTTGGTTAGGTTAGACTTGCGAAAAAAGGATAACGCGAACTTACCTCGGACGAACGCGGTGCATTTAGTACGAAACTTTTTTAAAGCAAGTATTTAATACTTGAATACTAAGGTGGATGCTACTTTGCACTTCCGCCTCCTTTCCAGGCGGAAGTGCAAAGTAACATCCACCTTAGTATTCAATGATGGATTTCCGCAAAGTAACGCCTTCTTCAATCAAATATTTAATACTTATTTAACTTTTTTATAAAAACACCAGTGGTGCACTGCACAAGCTCAATACAGAACATCAATATTACATGTAAAACGCGTCAATAGGCTAGTGAAAGCGCAATACGTATGTCAAAGTTATCGGTGACGCGAACCCATAAATTTTCCCCTATCAAAAATAAACTTAAAAATCGTTCAGTGGGGTTACAGAAACTTTCACTTCATAAGTAAGCTGTCAAAATAAAAATAAAACTCATATATTACGTCATAAGTTTGACTCGAATCATAACATCTAACGCGTGTTAGACAGAACCCTGATCTCAAGGATAATGGTAATTAATATCTCTCTTATTAAAGTTAATGTTGAATACAAGATAACACTCAATTTAGCAGCACGTTCTCGAGTAAAATGTAAGCAGGGTTGCTATGGACACAACTCGACGGAACACTCACAGAATGGCCAATTTACTATAAGAGCGTCGTGAATTAAACTTAATAGGTTAATTACATTTTAGTTTCTACTTCCTTCTTCATTCACAATGCAGAAATATATTTTAACATAATTTCGTAAAATAAATAGTAAAATTTCGAAATAGAAAAGTGTTTTAAAAATATATAAAGAATTTCGATTTCATTAGCTCCGTTCGCGACTTTTTTTTTTAGTTTTTGGTGCTATTACACTTTATCGTAATTATCGTTGATTGTTTTTGTATTCTCAGTGTTTGATTATCTGTATATACAATTTGTATAGTTTTTTTTTACTTTATTTTTGGCAATCAATCTCTCAGATTATTACTACCATTGTCGCGTAGTCAATAATGTTACAAGAGTCGTGTGATCATTTCAATATTAAGCATCGTGTCAATCAATATTCTAACAAGATGGTGGATCCCTTGTTAGAACCTTCCAGGGAGTTTTTGTGCCATCTCAGAATTTCATGCTCCGTGGTATTATTTTCCATTAACTTCACTTATGCACAATAAACTAACAATATTACGTAAAACACCATCAAATTTACACAATATAGAGTCAAGTAACACAAGACTATGAATAAAATATAAAATCCACTACATGACAGACCGAAATCCCGCCAAAAAAAAAAACAATTTTTATAGTTACCAGTAAAACAGGATTGAAAGTTGATGCGACGCCATCTTGTAGTAGCGATCTATAGTAAAATGGATGGTATGAAATCTTCATGTAAAAACACTTACATATATTAACTTTCAGAATTAAACAATGATGAATTGTATTAATGTCATATACCTATGTATATATTTGATTTATATCTTCAATCAACTTACTCTTCTCCTTTTATTACTGTATATTATTAGGTAATTTTTTTTTTTTGCCTGTTGATTAATATATTATCAGACATCAGTGTAAGTTTTTTTTTTTAGTGTCGTGATTATTTCTGTTGCGCTATGCTATTGCTTGCTGTTCCCCGATATTTTTGACAAGAATGGATGAATAAATAATTTTCGTAGTACTTTTAAACGAGAAATTCTTGTATATTTTTATATTTGTATATATTCAGGATCTCAGAAACGGCGTCATTTATTTCCGTGAAACTTAGTATTTAGGTAGTTACGGAGACGATAAATTGATCTAGCTAGATTTTATTCATCGAAAACCTTTTTTAACTGAGTTTTCAGGCAATAACAAAATGTAACTAGAATATGAAGGTAAATTTCCAAAACAAAAATAGCTCAGGTGGAAATCGGTTGCTTCGGAAATCCGTGTAACCCCAGTTCAAATCCGAGTGTATATGATTTTTTTTTTTTGTTAAAAATGATAACTTTGTAAGGCAAACCTAACAGTTTATTTTAATTTAATAATGTTTTTTCAAAACCGAGATTCGCTCTATCGCCCAGGTACTGTGTCTTTAACAAACTATATTAATAAAGTAGGGTTGACTTATAATTAGACTACTGGAAAAAAACTAATACGATTTAATTGTATCCGTAGGTGTTACGTATTACAGTGATGAATAAAACATACTTCATTGAGCTCCGAAGATAACTGGTTTTATTTTACAAAATACCTTAACGAACTATCTTATATTTAACTGCCTATATAACAATAGGTAATCATGGTGACT
>JACEII010000006.1:5547633-5610858 GCA_014332785.1 Antheraea mylitta
TGATGAATAAAACATACTTCATTGAACTCCGAAGATAACTGGTTTTATTTAACAAAATACCTTTATGAACTTATATTTAACTGCCTATGTAACAATAGGTAATCATGGTGACTACTTTACTACTATCTTTGGATGAAAAAAAAACCAATAAAAAAAATCCACAATTTAAACTAATTATTAACCATCTCTTTACGTATTCGCCTTTTACTTTATGTGATTGATCTAAACAAATTTCGAACATAGATTTGTGTGATGGATTTTCTTTGTTTGGAGTTGTTAGTTGTAAATCTAGATTTGTAAATATTTACATTCTTATGAACTGTTTCTTTGCTTTGGCACAGATAGTATAAAGTGTACTACGATACTATAACATTTATTATAAATGAGAAAGGACTTCTGTCGCAGTGAAATTTGTAATAAATGTGACGTAGAACCTGAAATCCTGAATATACCTATAAACATGTGAATAAAGAAATCTAAGCAAACTGTTGTGGTATTTATGTACTCAAATAACTAGATATTAGGCCGCAATGTTAGCCTACGTGTACAATACAGTTACAATTCCTATACATAAGTACCGCAAATATATCTTCATGATACATTTTCTAAGAAAAACATCGACTTTGTTTAACATACCTAACATATCAATTCATCCACCACAATAAAAGGCACTCTAACATTGTGTAAACGAATATTTCGTATAAACATTTTGTTTGTACATATCACTTTCTGGGAAAAGAACTTGTTTATTCTTCAGACAGTACGTAACACGTGTAAGAATTTGGATAAGAAGAAAATGGTACTATTGAAAATAGTTCAGAAGAAATTTCTTTCTTTATCTTATCTTTATCTTAAATCTTAATAAAATTATTTATAAAATGTAGAATTTCGTCTCCTCTAGACTTCATTTCGTAATAATAATCTCATATTTCATTATATACGCGACTAGCCTCAGCCCGCGACTTCATTCGCGTGGAATAGTTACTTTGGGCTAACTCGAACACGCCGCGGAATCTCTCAAGAGGATAAAAACCACGATTTTTAAATGTTTTTCATTGGTGCTCTACGCCTAACGATCTTAGCGTGATGATATATATCCTATAACCATCCTCGATAAATGAGCTATATAACATTGAAAGAATTTTTCAAATCGGACCAGTAGTTCTTGAGATTACCCCCTACAACGTCACTACGTCACAAACTCACAATCTTTACCTTTTTTTTCGAAATGTCTACGGCAGCTTCACCGGACTACTGAGGCGAGCGCTTAAGGCACTCAGCCGATTTTATTTTGGCAACCTCGGCTTGGCTGTTGCCTGTTGCATGCAAAATCGCGACCTATCTTAGCTAACCTAGCTAACTATTCATACATGTATGAGTTGTTGAAACGTATATGTGTACCAAGCTTACACGCCTCAACAACTCCTCCATATATTTATTATCGAAAAATTGAGAGTTTTTCAGTTTGATAAGGGAAAAAAAAGTAAACCCTTCCACTTTCATGTGTAAGCGTGTAGGCGTGCACGTGTGTGGCGGTGATCGTGTAGTATTGTAGCAGTGATGTATATCTGTGTGTCACCGTATCGCGCAAGCAACGCACTCAAGGGCTCCCTACCGAGGGATCGAACCTAGGCTTGAGCCGCTGCCGTAGGAGGCCTAATCGGATGTACGGGAGCGAAATTAACCCCTAGACCACGGCGGCGTGATCTGTGGTTACGCGGGCGTGGGCGTGAGCACGCTCTGTTTCGAGGGACAGACTGGTACTGATCGTTCGCTGACATGATTAAATCAGGAGAGTCGGTAAAAATGCATCACGGACGTCTTTTATAACGCGCAGCGTTAGGTACGGGTTCATAGTTTGCGGCGGATACCACTAACGGATTGGGATGATTCGCGGCTTTATCAAAATAACTAATCGTAAGTGATTTCACAATCTTTACCTCTTTATAATATCATAATAGATTATAAAATTATAGACTATATAATTAACGGATCTCATATATAATACTAATAAATTTGATTACCAGCAAGATGAAACGATGTTGCAAATACGTCTTTTTTGTTTTATTTTTAGCCACCATTCTTCTTCATTATTACTGTTATTGCACGTTCTTGGCATAATTTTAATATTCTACAAAGATGGTGGCCCCCTTGTTACAATTTTCCAGGGAATTTTTGTGGCTTCTCTGCATTCATGATCCGTATTCTTTATTTTATATTTGGCAACTTATCTTCTACTAGATTATTACTCCCATTATCGATTACGTAATGATAATACAAGTTTTTTGTGATTCATTTAATGAACTAACAAAATGGTGGCAGTCTTGTTAGAGCTATTGCTGGCTTCAGCATGAATGCGTCGGTTTGTCCGGGGTATTACTACCCTCTCAAAGAAAACCGATGTGAACTAACAGTGCTTGCATTGTTGCGTTTCGTTCGGTCAGTAAAAGCGCGGAGACCCACTTCTCCTCACCTTCACCCTCTCCTCTTCCCTTCCTCCCTCCCCACCCCGAACACAGCTATGAACTTGCGACTCCCCTAGTGTTGTGAGTGTTTATGGACGGTGATGACCAATTAACATCAGGTGACCCACGTGTTCATTTGCCTCCTATGATATTAAAAAAAAAACTACATGGAGTTTTTGTGGCAAGTCAGAATCCATGCTCCGTGCTATCATTTCTGATCCACTTCACTTGTGCACAATCATCGGACTATAGTACGTAAAGCACCACCAACATTACACAATATAGAGCCGAATATCACAAGATTTCGGATAAAATATAACCACTACATGGCATTCCAAGATTCCGCCAAAAACTCCTCCGTAATACAATTTTCCACCTACTTTACTTGTGCACAATAACTGAATTATACTACGTACAATATCATTAATATTACAACGTATAGCGTCAAATAACACATGATTATGAATAAACTGTAAAAACTACTACATAACAGACTAAATTCCCCTACAATTACTTAAAATAAATTAACAAAAACATTAATTCAACTTTAACTTTTTATAGCATCTCGTAAAAACGAATTCTGCCAGCGTCAGGTGAATCACGGGAAAATTACTTTTTAAATAGTAATAAAATTTTACGTCATTTTGTTCTTCCAAATTAGGCCACAAAATATATAAAGACAATACTCACAATACTTACAGACATCATGCTTTAAATAAATATATATTTGCATAATGGTTAGTGTTTTTTTAACTTTATTTTTGGCAGTCAGTCTTTCAGATTATTACTGCTATTGTCACGTAGTCAATAATATCACAAGCGTCGTACGACCATTTCAGTATTAAGCGTCGTGTGAATCAATATTCTAACAAGATGATGGCACTCTTGTTAGAACCTTCGAGGGAGTTTTTGTGGGTCTCAGAATTTTATGCACCGTGGTATTATTTTCCAATCAAAACTAACTATATTACGTAAAACACCACCAAATTTACAAAATATAGAGTCAAATAACACATGATTATGAATAAAATATAAAATCCATGTAGACAGACTAAAATCCCGCCAAAAAACCAAGTGTTATTTGCTATGTTATGTTAAAGTTTCATTTTGTTAACTGTACGCCGTAATCACATGTTTCTTTTAGGACGCTACAGATACACTTATATAATTGTAAAAGTATCTAGCGTAGAGCTATGACCACCGTGACGTCACAAAAGAAATCGCGGCCGGTCTTATATGACCAACGTAGCAAAGTGTTAATACACATAAATTTGCCAGAGTATTGACCAAAACATATGTAATGTATGTAAATCGTACAAAAATAGGAAAATCTTATAGTTTTAAGTTCCAATATCACTTCGTATTACACATAAAGACAAGCCTGCTCTATATAGGTCACCACAGTTTCTTGCTTCCTGTTTCGACTAGGAGAAAGCGTCTATTTCCGAACTAGCGCTGTTGCCATACGATTTCCCATTAGACCTTTTAAGACATACTATACATACGAGTACATTTATATCGTGTATCTTATGGTGTAATTGGTAATTTATCTATACTATATTATAAAATTATATGAGATAAGTTATTTCGCTTTTTATATAGGTGTATTAATAAATACCAAGAACATGATATCCTGATTAATATTATTAATATGAATGTGTGTCTGTTTGTTACGCTTTAATATCTTTACTATTCAACAGAATTTCACGAAATGTCAAAGGTACAGAAAGAACATAACTCTTCTTCCAAAAAAAGGTGATGTTCCGAGGGAGACGTTAAATCTATATTCAAACAAGCGAAGCCACGAGCAACAGTAACATTGTAGCTCATACAATTATTTGTTCATTATCGTAATCCAAATACGTATTTATATTTTTTTTTGTCTATTTGTTTGTCCGGGTTGATCTCCGAAATAGGTGAATCAATTTTAACTATACTTTTACTGGTATATAGACAGCTTTTCAGAATATAATGTAGGTTACATATCCCATAGATGTTAAATGTTGGTGACATAATTGTAATGAAAAAATAAATAACAGCATCTATTTCATTTGAATGAAATCACAAAAATAAACAAATAAATACGTAATATTATGATAAATAAATTTAAAAAACACCCAATACTTGCTCACAGATACGGCTTTTGACGTATACAATAAAAAAAACGATAGCAATAAAGGTGCGGACCAAGAGTCTGAAGAATAGAAAAAATAGCTTCTATTTGATTCATATAAATCACGTCTTGCCATAAAAAAGAAAATTCACAAGAACAAAGGCGCTCGCATTAATCAATAGATATATATTCCAAAAATATTTTTTGGTTTATTCAAGCAATAAAAGCATAAAACATTTTTTTCTTCTACAAAAGCACAAAAACATAATTTTTATAATTAATCCAGTACCTAATTGGTACCATAACAAGTGTATATTTTATTTAAAAAACATTAGAATTTCTTATTCTTCCCTTTAATATAACATTTATATATGTCTAAGGGCATATGCAAAATATGATAAAATATTAAATTTCCTTAGTAATTTCGTCACTTCAGCTTGTAGGACTCCATTTTACCCAAATTCAAGAATAATAATAACATAATAATGGAAAATAATTGTAAATACAAAAAAAATATTGCCACTATAACGTACAAACTCCGCGCTACAAAACGAAGTGCTACGTTGTAAAGTGCTACGGCGCGGCGTGTACTACGTCATCGTATGCTAAGTAACTTACACTGTTAGTTAAGTACTCTTTCTCCTCTATCTCTCAACCAATTTTCTCTTCTTTTGTTTGATAGATATTGAGTTTTGCTGTTGCTATACTGAGTTGTTGTCAATATTGTTTTTAGGATTAGTTCTTTTTTTACCTCGTATTGAAGGATTCATGAATTATGGTAAAATTTTGACCATCACTAGTTCAATTTAACATCTTAATTAATTAATAATAATTACTACAAGCATAATAATACTACTCATTTATAGTGCCCTCAATCCATGTATATATTAGCGCCTGACAATTATCAAGGGAAACCCTTTGTATTTTTAATATTTAACATCTATAAGCGGAGGGTAAACTTGATTATTGGCGTGACAACGCAAAGGCGAACTTTACACTATTAACGAAATACTTAAAAACATTTGAAGCCCTATTTCTATAAACATAAGATTCAAACTGTTTTGTAGGCCACTTTTTCTATTAGTGTTATGCGGCTCGTACCGATGACGTAGCGCCCTTTGATAAATGCCGCTTAACATACCGCGCCTGTGCCTAGTTGAATTCTTGTATTTAATAAACATGAATTTATTTAATAAAATAGATACAGTCATAATTTTATGGAACAAATTTGTAATGCTTTATCTTTTCATTATGAAAAAGTTCATTGCTGTCGTAATCTGTTCTCTTATGCATATACCTTATACAAAACGTTTTCTATGTTTCACATCTGCCAGGCGTCCCGTGACGCCTCAATTTTTTTCCGGTGGGTTGGGCTACTTTTACTTATTATTGAATAGCGATGGTAAATTTCTGATTTCCATGGAATGACGGTCTGACTTTTATTTCTTTATTTAGAATTTTGTTCTTACTAGATAAAGCTTTTAAAATATAATCTGATTTAAGTATTCTCTATTAAATTCTATCGTTAATACTTAACCCTTCCAAAGAAATGTAGCGTAAATAATATTCTAAAAAGTGCTCTATCTTTATCGTATTGGCACGAGTCTCCTCGAAATCGCTTAAGCCGTCTGGCAGATTTGCTCGAGTAAACAACAGACCCTTAAATTTTATTTATTTGTCTACGTTGTTAGAACGTTAACGTTAGCTTTTTGTTCTTATAGTATTATTTGAAAAATAAAATTGTCAAGATTCGATAGTTTCAATAAAATCCAAACTAAGTCGCTTCGAGATTAACACAAAAAATAAAGACGTCAACCCTCATTTGTTATTATTACGTCAACAATAAAATACTAGAAACTTTTTGATGTTCTGCACCTAGTTGAATTTTTGTATTTAATAAAAATGAATATTTATTTAATAAAATAAATAAACAGTCATTATTTTATAGAACAAATTTGTAATGCTTTCTATTTTCATTATACCATAGCTGTCCTGTCATAATCTGTTTTTTTAATGCATATAACTTATACAAAACAATTTCGATGTTTCACATCTGCCAGGCGTTCCGTGACGGCTCAATTTTTTTTATTGTATTGCAAACTACTTGCCCCCGGCTTCGCTCTGTTAGGAGGCCTCCCTGATTGTCCTTTAAAAAAAAATAAACTACACTTTTAACACTAACTTTGTATATTGAGAAAAAATATATACTTTTATTACACTGACTGCACTGACTCCCGAATTTCGTATTGAGTGGGCAATACCGTACTCCGCGAGGTTTAAGTAATTACTGTTTTTAAGTAGAATAAATTTATATTGAGGTACAAATGCATAATTGCTTAAATGCACGTGACAAAACAGCGTCATGTACAGAAATCCTGAATACGCTTTATGAACGCTATATTAAGGGTTATAACAGCTCGTATTAATAGTTTAAAGCGTTAACTTTAATCGCTCGGGAACAGTAATAGAGCAATCCGGTGAAGTGGTTAAGCCTTTGCTAGACCAATAAGCATAGTCAGTTCGAGAAAAAAAAGCAATGTTTCTGATTGAAATTATACTGTTTGATTAAATTACAATTAAATAATAGTACCTGGACGACTGAGCCTAGCTCGGTTCTTTAAAAACATTTTTAAATTAAAATAAACTGTTAGGTTTGCCATACAAAATTATCATTTTCTACAAAAAAATATATATACACTCGGATTCGAACTGGGGTTACATGGATTTTCGAATCAACTTATTTCCACCTGAGCTATTTTTGTTCTGACAGCGGCAGCGAAATTTACCTTCATATTCTAGCTATATTTTTTCATTACTTTCTCAGTAAAAAAATGTTTTCTATGAATAAAATCTAGCTAGATTTATCGTCCCCGAAACTACCTGCATACTAAGTTTCACGGAAATAGATGACGTCGTTTCCGAGATCCTGAATATATACAAATTTAAAAATATACAAGAATTGCTCGTTTAAAAGTATAGATATCTATAGAATTACAAATGAATTATAAACTTTAAATCTTGTTATATTTAAGTATATCTACAATTATGCAAATGAATAAAATTATCAAACAAATAGTAAAATTGTAGACTTCAAATTCACACCTCTGAACCTATATCTAGCAAATTTAGTATAGAGGTAACCCTATAACCTGGATATAGGCACAGGATACTTTATATAAGGAAGCAGGAAAGAAGATAGGTCTAGTGAAGCGAAAAAGTACCAGCTAGTTTTTTTTTGTAATATTTGGTACAGTAAACCGATTTCTCCTAGCTTTCGTTCGTTGATCTCGCCCGCATCGGATGTCGCGCCGATGGTATAAAAGAACTGTATACAACAGGTTCACAACACCTTGTATCGACTCGTTATAAAAAATGTGATTAAAAAAAAATCATTTCCTTCATAGATTACGTTAGCCACCGCTATTTCACAATTAGCCAGGACTTGCGTTTACGAAAGATTATGTATATTAAAACCAAAGGCCGCAACTTTTGGCCAAGTTTCTGTTAATTAAATATGTCCCAGTGAATCCGCTTTCAGTGAGAGAAAATCATAGACCTGAATAACTGATACTCAACGAATAAAACGTTTTATTAATATCCAATTTGACATATATATTGGATAAATCTTACTATCTGAATTGTTCACATACCGTTATATTATATTGATAAAGGTGTTATTCGCGGAAATATATCTTAGCCAGGCACCAGAAACAAAGAAATGTTATATAAAACATATATATGTATATATAAAATAACCAATACGTACCTTTGTACATAAGAAGGTTAACACATGACACCTCGGTACAATGAGTACTGGAATTTCTAAGTATATCAAATTTCGATTATCTATTTACGTATGTTTTATTGCTTAATAAAGGTTAATTGATTATATTGTATTAACTTCATGGAATTATTATCAATATATACTAGTTAATAGTAATTAGTTACTAAAATGTATAGTGTTATTGTTATAAATTATAATTAATTTGTAGGAACTACCCGAAGGCTGACCACATTCCCACATTCCATGGCAATGCTTTTATGCTGACCGAGGTCTATATATAATGGCAACAGCCAATGCCAACCGTATTTTGTATTGGATATGTAATATAATTATAGTTTATTTGTATGATTTTAATTTCCTGCTAATTCTTATACCTCTAAATATTAGGTCTTTACCTATGAAATTGCCGTTTTGTATGAACAAATTTAATTTTTTTTTCATGTATTTTTTATTTGTATTAATCGAAGTAATCACCCATGCAATCAATGCATCTTTGCCAACGCAGTGGCAGTTTATTGGTGCCCTTCTGAAAGAAATCAGCTTGACGGGAGGCAACAAATTCTTCAAAGGCATTTTGTACTGCCTCTCGGATATTGAATTTTTTTCCCACCAAGGAGTTATCCAAATTCTGGAAAAAGTAGTAGTCTGTAGGCGCAAGGTCTGGTGAGTAGGGCGGATGACGGAGAACTTCCAACCCCAGTTCTTGCAACTTGGAGACCGTCTGCTATGCAGTATGAGGTCGCGCGTTGTCGTGCAGGAGCAGCGGAGACGAGCGATTGACCAATGCTGGTTGGAGATGTGCCAGCTTCTCCATCATTGTGTTCAGTTCTTCACAGTACACATCTGCAGTAATGCTCACCCCGTTTGGTAAGAAGCTGTAATGAATCATACCGGCGCTAGACAGTGACCATCACTTTTCTAGGTGTAAGTTTTCGTTTAGGGCATTATTTAGGTGCTGAACCAGGATCCAACCAACTTGCTGAGCGCTTACGGCTATCAAACAGAATCCATTTTTCATCGCAGGTAACAATGCGGTTCAAAATTCCTTCATTTGTGTGTCTGTTGAGCAGTGCAATGCACGTCTCGACGCGTACTTCGCGCTGGCAATCATTGAGTTCGTGGGGTACCCATTTGTCAAGCTTTTTTACTTTGCCAATTTGACGCAAATGGACGAATATTGTTTTGACGCTAACGCCGAAAGCTGCTGCTAATTCATCCGTAGATTGTGTATTATCAGCTTCCACAATCAACTATCAATTAATCAACTAATCAATAACAAATGACTACTTTTTTTTTTAACTTTATTTTTGGCAATCAATCTTTCCGATTATTACTGCCATTCTCACGTAGTCAATAATATCACAAACTTCGTGTGATCATTCCAATATTATGCATAGTGTGAAACCATATTCTAACAAGATGGTGGATCCCTTGCTAGAACCTTCCAGGGAGTTTTTGTGGCATCTCAGAATTTCATGCTCCGTGTTATTATTTTCCATTCACTTCACTTATGCATAATAAACTAACTATATTACGTAAAACACCACCAAATTTACACAATATATAGTCAAATAACACAAGATTACGAATAAAATATAAAATCCACTACATGACAGACTAAAATCCCGCCAAAAACTCAAATGACTACTTTCGGAAAAAGAATTCCATGTTTTTAAAATAAAATAATTTGAAATTAGAATTCTTAGCCAAAAAAAATTATTTTGATTTGAAATGTCCAGTACTGCAGAACGGCAATCTCATAGGTAAAAAGACCTATTATATTTTTCAAACATTTCAGATATTGGACGCAACCGTTTTATAAAATCATTTTTAAAGCATTTCGATGTGTAATTCTTAGAATTATTTGTTATATTTAAATTTGGAATAAAACAAACGAAACAAACACATCGATCGGTTGTGTCGACGACTAAAATTTACTTCTTATACCCCGGACGAACCGACCTATTCATGCTGAAACCAGTAATACAAAGCTACAGCATGGCTCTACTACCTACAACATTTTTATTATTCTTATTAACATTTTTATTCATTGTTATTATTGAATAACATGCTGTATCAATTATTTTTGGTTCATCGAGTTGGATTATAAAGATTCTATAAAAAAAATTGTGTTAACAGTAGATTTTGACAATTCAGCGGATACAACTGCATCAGTTCAATGAACTACCCGCACAATGTTAGTTTGCTATCGTTAGTAATCAGGTTTTGACTGTTCACTACAACAGTCAACGCCCTTTGACATTGAAGACTAGTTTACGCGATTCTAGGTGCCAGTTCATTAAAAATTTAAATACACCTATGTAAGATATGAAATTTTGTGTGTTCGTTTGTATTTGTATGATATAAATAAATAATATCTCACGCGGCTGTTTAATTCCTAACTAATTATATTTTTGTAACTAAATAGCCTATATACATATATATGGAGATATATAAGATACATAACTAACAATTATATTCACTACTAACCTCTGCCCGCGACTTCGTTCGCGTTCTCAAAAGGAAAAAAACATCCCGATTTTGAACCATTTTTCATCAGTGCTCCGCTCCTATTGGTCTTAGCGTGATTATATTTTCGATGAATGAGCTATATAACACTGAAAGAATTATTAAAATCGGACCAGTAGTTCCTGAGATTACCGCCTACAACGTCACAACATCAAAAGGTCACAAACTCACAAACTTTACTTCTTTATAATATTAGTATAGATAAAAATTCAATCGTTTATGGGGATCGAAACTCCAATCTAACTTTCAACCCTTGCGGCTATAGACCTATTTTATATTATTTTTATTTAATAAAATCCATATCAAATTAATAGAAGGGTAGTCTAGTGAAGCTGTAAAGACCTTGCAATGCCAATAGCGTGGTCAGTTTGAAAAAAAGAAAAAAAAAGTGTGTAGAAGCTAATCTCTGATACTACTAGTTGGATTCTAAAAAACCTTGTGTCAATAAAAGGCTACGTTCAGCCATATGTCTGTGGGACTATCGAGTTATACAATGTTAACGGTTTAAAATTTAACAATTATTATATTAAATTTAACGCGAACACAGTTACAGGTTAAAATAAACTTGAAACACGTTGTATGAAAAATTAAACTGATTTACATAATAAAATATTATTGTTTGTTGTATTACAAGATTATAATTTCCTTGTAATTTCAACTAAAAGACAAGATAAGCACAGAAAAGAAAAAAATATTACAATGGTAGATATCTAAACACGCAGATAAATTCTTACAGATATATTTCTAATCCGAAAATTGAAGAAGGCTTACAACTACTTCAATGTTCTTAATCATACAAAGCTGGCCATGGTTTTCAAAACAGGAACAGTACATTTATCCCCATCCTGTGTAGTTTCTTACGAGCTTGGACGACGATGACTTAGTCGTCCTAAGAATGATTTCCTACGAGTGAGTGAGGCATTCGGAGCTATAACATTTTATTCCCGGGAAGATGTTCTACCAGTTCCTCAAACTTGGTATTAAAGAATGCCTCATAAGCATTATAAAGAGTTTGAAAACACGAGTCTAAGTGCAGTCTCTCTCAGTCTTTGAGGCAACGTCGTTAAAGCATAATTTAAGATTTAAATATGGAAAAACCTTTACTGAAAATGCAAAAAAGTGGTTTGTTAGTAATACTTTAACATAATTGCTGCCATGTTCTTTGTCAAGGCTGCCGTCACAAGAGTTTATTGTCTAGCACCGGAAAAACAACCTTATATTTAACGGAGTAAAGAACTCTCAGTATAATTGTTGGTAATAAATTGTAGGCTTTAATTGCGTTTGCGAAAGCAGTTAATAATTGTTAGTACATAACAATAATGTAAATACGAGAATATTTTGTTTAGATTTTCTTATTGTCGCTTTTAAAATGTGAATTAAAAAATCTAAAATCTATATACATGTATATCTTCTTTTATGTATAAATTCTTTCTGTATGGCTGTATGTCACTGAACTCCTCCTAAACGGCTGGACCGATTTGGATGAAATTTTGTGTGCGTGTTCCAGTGGATCCGAGAATGGTTTAGATTCACAATTGGATCCTGTGGGTGGCGCTGCGGTTGACTTATATGGGACCGCTAGTCTATATATAAATTGGCAGTGGGAAAACGGTTAAGAACATCACTCTCCTCTGTTTCTGTGATTATTTTCTTAGATCTTTTGTTTGTATCTATTAACGAGCTTTGGTGCTATGAATAAAAATGGAAACAGTTTTTTTTCTATGATCGGAGTTCGACCACTGGACCAGCACTCATAAATATAAATCTTCATCATCCATCCACTTACTTATACGAGCTTCTTTACTCAGCTGTTTCTCTGGATGAAATTTCATCCTTAGTGATAATTAATAAAAAATATCCTGTGTCTTATTCGACGATATAATTAATCGACTTTTACGTCCAATCATGTCACAATTGTTCAGAATATGTTACTTGCGTCCGCAGGAAGTGTACCTGTCATTTCCCTGCACGTAGTTCCCAGATGGTGCTAGAATGTAACCAATTTTTGTCCACAGCCTTGTTCTAGATAGGTTGAATGTGGCAGCAATAAATATAATAATTAACCAAGCGACAATAATAAAATGGATACTTTATTTTGCCGTACGATTAAATGAATAAATCAGAATTTGCCAACGTTAAAAGTGATTAAACTAATATTATAAAGAAGTAAAGTTTGTGAGTGTGTGATGTTGTAGAGGGTAATCTTAGGAACTACTGGTCAGATTTGAAAAATTCTGTCAGCGTTAGAGAGCTCATTTACTGAGTAAGGTTATAGATTATAAATGGGTCATTTCACGGGAAATTTACAGTCATTGTTTTTTATCGCCGAAGTATTTCTTTGTTTGTATTTTCTGATGGAAAATAATCGACACGTTTTTTTTAACGTGATACTTGAAAATTTCGATTCATGATTTTTTTAAGTTCTTTTACAGACTAACTCTAATGACAGTTTCGAAATGTTCCCTTTGCACTTTAATTGTGCGTAAGCGTATACAAGCTTTATAAAAAACTATAGCACATTGTCCGTTTTTTTTAAACAAAATAAAATGCATTGTTATAGTCAAATTCATTTTTTTATAGGTAGATCTATCTTTTTTCTGTTTTTTTTTGCTAAATATTTACAAACAACGTGCAAAATTTTGGAGTGAAAAAATGTAAATTCTAAGTGGTATATAGATGTAACACAAAAGTAGTTAAATGAGTTTAATAATCAAAGTAAACAGGATGAAATAAGGCTACGTCCTTCGTTCCTTATTGCTCGAGCTATATAACCCCGTCATACAATTACAGCTTTAGCACCGAAGCAATAAAAGGTTACGATTGATTCGTAGGCGCTAATGTGTAATAACCCTTAACACATATACCTACATTGAATTGTATACTATAATTGTGATATCACCTAACGAGATATATACCATGGGCTCATATAATCTCAATTACCTTGAACATTTGTAATAATTAAGTGATATATCTTAAGACAGGTAAATTATACAATATTATTTTATATATCAAGTTTTGCTTAAGAGATAATCTACTATTTGACCAAAACTTCACCTAAAATTGAGTGATCAATTTTATAATACTTCAAAGACTTATTTAGTGTTTTGACACAATTTCAGCTAACTGTGATTGATTGGCTCTTAATTTAAGCGAACTTTTTTTTTCTCGAACGCTATTGATCTAGCAAGGTCTTAACAGCTTCACCGGACTACAAACGAAGCCGACTGAACATAAGTACAGTTTTGATTATTGACTTGCCAGTTGAGAGTGATATCAAAACAGGTGGCCATAAGAAAATCTTCTATCAAGATCTATCGACTGTCACCATGCATTGGAATAATCACAATGTTTGGAAACCATCGCCACGGTTACGAAGACACTACCATCATCGCTCCATAAAGAGCCAGTCATCGATTACGTTTAAGAACCAACAACGTATAAGAAAGGGGCCGAGTCATAAACTTGGTGACGTCACAGGTATATAAAATACGAAAACTCTTAAACTTGAACTACTACGATAAACCGTAGCATATTTGTAACTCTAGTACTATTATTATAAGGCTTAAATTTGTTTGTATTACTTTTTGGCACAAGGTAGTAGGGCGAGTTCACGCTTGTAGTAGGTACCTACGACGTAGTGCGTCGATCGCCTTTGATAGACGCTTTAAGGTCAATATCGCGTTTGAGGCTTTGAATAAGTTCAAAGCCCATGGATGTAAGATTATTAAATTTTGTATCGTTCAATAGATTTGTCTTGACTTGCAAATTTTTTCTAAAATAATTGAATATGAAAAAATATTTTAATAAGAAATGTGTAAGTAACTAGCCCTCTACCCGCGACTTCGTCTGCGTGGAATAGTTACTTTGGGCTAACGCTAGCACGCAGTGGAAGCTCTCAAGAGGAAAAAACCCGCGTTTGAAACTTTTTTTTTATATCATAGGAGGCAAACGAACAGTTGGGTCACCTGATGTTAGGTGATCACCACCGTCCATAGACACTTGCAACACCAGGGGAGTCACAAGTGCGTTTCCAGCCTGTGTTTAGGAGGAGGGCGCGAGGGACAGGAAGGGAAGGAGGAAGGGGAAGGTAGGTGGGTCTCCGGCTCTCTCACTGACCGAACGAAACGCAACAATACAAGCACTGTTACTTCACGTCGGTTTTCTGTGAGAAGGTGGTGCTTCCCCGAACGAGCCGACCCATTCGTGCTGAAAACAATAATAGCTTCAACTTGGCTCTACCACTACTATAACACTCTTCATTAATGCTCCGCGCCTATTAGTCTTAGCGTGATGATATATAGCCTTGCTCGATAAATGAGTTATATAACACTGAAAGAATTTTCAAAATCGGACCAGTAAATTTTGAGATTATCCCCTATAGCGTTACAAACTCACAAACTTTACCTCCTTATAATATTAATATAGTAATAATTGAAATGCATTAAATAAATTTTCTTCTTCTATGTATCATCCATAAATGTATAATAGAAACAGATTTTCTTCAAAAGCCAGTTATTTTATCGGTATAGAACTATTACCATTCGATGCTGAATTTTTCGTAAATGTTTCGAGGCTTTAGATACGATTTACCCTTTGCCATTTTTTATGTCCAACGAAATGGATGGGGATTAATAAATTTAAAGTGATGAAATCTGTGAGGTCACACCAGGGAGAGGATCATACAATTCTGACCACCTGTGACGAAGACAAGAACTGTTTCAATTCGTGTAACGTAATTTATGGATAAACCTTTTCAAATCAGTAGGTTTTGCTTAGAAAAGACAATAAAAGCTTGGTGATATATTCTCAATATGCGAGTAGTAGCCGTAGATTTAACATAAAATTTTGAGTAACATATAACTTAATATCATAGCTTAAAATTCAAACCCCTATATTGATGCCATATTCAAAAACGTGCGATCATAAATAACGTTTCCTATAGAAAAAATTACTAGGATATACTGTCACATACATAGTATTTATATTATAAAGTGCCGCTCGCGTATTCGTCCATGTGAACATAATTTTGTTGTTTCATGGTAAATATGAATAAGTTTTATGGTGTAAAGTTTCATTGTTTAATCGTATAAACACGGTAAGCACATAAACACGGTAATATTAATATTAAAAGCAAATTCTTCTATACAAGCATTCTGTTTTAAAATCAAAAACAAATCTATACTAATATTATAAAGAGGTAACGTTTGTGAGTTTGTGACGTTGTAGGGGATAATCTCAGATATATAGCCTATAACTATCTTTGATAAATAAGCTATATAACATTGAAAGATTTTTTCAAATCGGTACTACTGTTCCTGAGATTATCCTTTTTTTTTCGAAATGTATACGCTATTGACCCGCTGTTAAAACCTTACTGGGTCAATAACGTAGACATTTCGAAAAAAAAAAAAGTGTGATCCGTCGCCCATAGACACTAGCAACACCAGGGGAGTCGCAAGTGCGTTGCCGGTTTTATTCCCGAATGTCAAAACTACATTAATCTAAATAGATCCACAGGCATAAACTAGTACACTATAGAGCATCACATTTTATATATATTAACCCCAATGTAAATGATAATATAATATAACAAATTCTGAAAACTAATTGTTTATTTAAAGAATTTGGAAGTCCTGTTAATTACAAACCAGAACGTATATGAGATGGTTTCTCTTAAGCAACTTAAATACTTTAATAATTAGGTGAATAAAATAAATTTATTAAAAAAAATTACCATATAAAGTTGTCGATTCATGTATATATGCAAACATATTATGAAGGTTTGTGTTTTAAAGTACTATATACGTGGCATTAATTAGAAATGAATCAACTGTAAGTCGCTTCCGCACCTTAATTTATTTGATTTCGGTAAAACCTCATAAATTAAGTTAAGCGTTGACGCTACAGTTTATGTTTACGTAGTATCACGTGGTCGACTCACCGGTCCCAGGCTTTCGAAGCCGTGACGTATCGCGACCTCATGGGCTTCCTCGTCGCGGACGGACCTCTTGAACCGCACCAAGAAGGAGTTGGTGAAGACCTCTCGAGACGCGGTTGCCGCGAACAGCACGGTCACAGTCAAGCATCGCAGCCACATGTTACCACCGTGACCGGTTGCGGCTGACTGAGGCCCGACTCCCGCTGACGTCACTCTATATCGACCGTGGGCCCACGCATGCGCCACCCCGACCTTTCAATTACTCTTTACAGATTACGAAAGTTACACGAACGTTTCAGATGAGGCCACCTAGATTTATTCACTGTTCCCTTTAACTTGACTTCATAAGGGTTCTGATACCCCTAACTTTGTTCTATTAGGGCCTATAAACTGACATACCTTAGCAATGGTTTATACACCGTTGCTTAAATGTTTAAGCTTGGTTGCGAATTTAAAACTACCTAGCTTATGTTTGTACAGACATGGTAATATTTGTAAGATTGAGATGTAGGGTTGGTAAGTATCTAAAAAGATGTATGTGTGTAGTTTTATAGGTTGTAGAGCAACGCTGAAGCTATAATTAGTTTCAGTATGAATGGGTCGGCTCGCCCGGGGTAGTACCACCAGACAAACAGAAAACCGACGTGAAGTAATAGTGCTTGCATTTTTGCGTTTCGTTCGGTCAGTGAAAGCGCCGGAGGCTCACCACCCCTTTCCCCTTCTCTTCCCGATACCCTCCTCTTCCCCCCCCCCTAAAAACAGGCTAGCGACGCACTTGCGACTCCCCTGGTATTGCTAGTGTCTATGGACGGCGCCGATCACTTAACATGAGGTGACCCACCTGTTCATTTGCCTCCTATGATATAAAAAAGTAGTTCACATGCGATAGTAGTGAACCGTCAAAAAGAAAGCGAGAAGAGCGTATGTTTTACAATACCAGAAGACAACCGAGACATTGTTCCCACTCTACCCGACATAGTGTTCAACGCCATCACTTTCTGTCACCCAAAAAATTGTGGATCAGAAATTAAAAACCCTCTCACGAGAATAAGAAATTTTACTTCAAAAAACAAACCTAACTATTAAAGATCAATAAAAGATTGTCCAAGATGAAAACATTCGTGCCAGTCCAAATCGCAACTGGAAATAACAACTAATGAAACGTTCACAAACTTTTCAATACTAAGGTAAGTGTTTTCAAGACTGGATCCTAGTTTAATGTGCCTGATTTTGACGTGAAGAAAATCTATTAAAAATATTTTCAAGCATTAAGTTGTGAACTTGATGAAATTGCGAATTTATCACGAAGGCTTTACGCATTAATTATATGTAGGTTACGGAAATTTACCTAGTAAAACTCTTATACTACTGAGCTTAATTAAATGATGACCAACCTCGTTGCTAGAATTCAGGCCTACATCTATCGAAGTAGTGTTCGAACACGGTATCAACCAAGCTCTCATCTCTTCAGAAAATATTTAGTTAAAAATACCGTCAATACTACTTTGATAAACATTAAGTAGACATTACATAATTAGATTTGTATTTGCTACACGCACTCAATCAAAATACGGACACAATCAGTAGCGAAGTAAGTCAGAAAGAAAAACACCATGTATCATATTCATAACACTAGCAAATACAAAATCAATACCATAGGAAGGGTCAACATCAATCTATAAATGCTTCATGAGAGAGCAAAACACATGTAATCGATTGTGCTATTTACACATTGGTCTTGAAAGTTTTAAATTAATTATAACTTTCGTATTTTACAGCAACGTGTAGTAACATATTGTATATAATTGTTCAAACATCTGCTAACGTCGAATTAAATCGTCAACGAACGATATATTTAATTACTTTTTGTTGTTTCAATGACTAATATGTCGTTTTTTCAATTACTAGTCTTAGATCTAATTTTTCAGGTACATGTGGCCCGAATATAATCAAATGTATTTTGTTGCAGTGAAAAATATACGGGGCAGATGGAAAGCAGAATTGCAAATTAACGTTCACTCTAATAAATATTTACAAATTCAGTATCGCGTCAAGCTTGCAACTCGCAAGTCATTTGAATCTTCTAGCATATTCTTAAAATGCTATGAATATTTATTGCCAGAAACATAAGTAGATAGTTATATTCTCACACGCTTAAAACCAATTAAGCTTGCCTAGCGTTCCCCGAACAGGATGGGAGCTAGATGCTAGGTCAGCACACTACAATAAGTAAAGTAAGAAATAAGTTAAGGATTTTCGAGAGAGTCTAGCATCGCCTCTCGTATGTTTAAGATATAGTTTTAGAGGTCTAAAATCGACCAGATAGCTTTATGTATATAATCCTTTGTCTAAAATCCACAATATATTAATAAACGGTCTAAAATCGACTTTTACTTTTTAAAAACACAATCCTAGCGCTCCCGAAATTAACTAGATATACACTAACAATATTTCCAGTAAATAAACGTCTCATGACTGGGCATAGATCAGCCTTCAATGGAAAACAAATCACCCAGTCAACCTACGACTTACTAATCATTTCAAACACGGACAAAATACCCAAATTTTTTAACTAAATGGTTTTACTAAAAGAGCAGTTTTTAAGCGTTAAGGTTCCAAATAAAAAACTAAAAAAAAAATTTGGTTCCTAAAAGACACTTATAAACGTAAAAGAGAAGAGTCAACAATAAACTCGATCAGGTTCATCAAAATATTTTTGTTAGTGATTTTTTAAATTAAACAAGTGTATACTCGCTTTTATCTGCGGCATGACACACGCCAATATATATTGGACTTATCTCTCGGCAACGGTTTTTTTTTCGGGATGACAAGTACCCTACAGGTTTTTCTGCACCCCTAACGACGTGTATGCAAATTTTCATGTTAATTGGTCGAGTAATTACACATAACAAACAAACTCACACTCGTATTTATCTTAATATATATAAATCTCCTGTCACGATTTGTCCGCGATGGACTCCTAAACCGCTTAACAGATTTCGTTCAAATTTGCACGCAATATGCAGTTTGGTCAAACTTGAGAGATAAGATAGCTTAGATCTATACTTATAGTCGTAATTTTATTTTATTACAAATTATTTGTCTATAATTAATTGACAGTCACAATTATCTGTTAGATTCTAACAGATGTCGATACTTTTCGACTGGATTGAGTACCACCTGGTCGCTGGTTAACGTTGTATTTTTAATGCGCATTTTGATTCGATAAATTTTGATTTATGAATAAGTTTAGGAACATTTTTTTTTCAGTACCTTTTAAACGCAATTAAAAACATAAATTTATCACAGTCAGACATATTTTTTTATAAACAATCATACGCCCGCTGATATATTTTATAAATAAAAAGAATTAATTTCAAACCAATTATTGTTTTCCATAACAAAAAAGAAATTTTATTTTATTAAACATTATTGATATTAAGATTTCACCATATACAATGAAACAACTTTTTTTTCTCGAAATGACTACGCTATTAACCCAGCAAGGTCTTAATAGCTTCACCGCACTACTAAGGTGAGCGCTTAGGGCACTCAGCCAATTTTATTTGACAACTAGCTCAAGGGTGTACGACACACCTCGGCTCGGGATGTTGCCTGAAATGTGCAATTCGCGAACTATTTGAGCTGACCTAAGCTAACTATTCATACATATATGAGTTGTTGGAACATATATGTGTACCAAGCATACATACCTCAACAACTCCTATATATATTTTGTATCAGATAATTTTCTAAACTATTTCAGTTCGATAAGAGAAAGAAACAAAACCCTTCCACTTTCATGTGTAAGCGTGGATGCGTGCACGTGTGTGGGGGTGATATGTGTAATGTTGTTGCAGTGATGTAAGATTTTGTGTTACTGTATCGCGCGAGCAGCGCACTCAAGGGCTCCACGCCTAGGGAACAGACCTAGGCTTTGGGTGATGCCGAGGCCCCTAATCTGGTGTGTGGGAGCGAAATTTACCCCCAAACCACGGCGGTGTGATCTGTGGTTACGCGGGCGTGGAATGAAACAACGATAAACGTAAATGTATGGCTTAGGACTGACGCCATCTTAAATATATGCGTCAATAACATACGCTGCTCCAATTATCGCTATCTTTATCGTGCAGCCAGTACTGCACTAAAACACATATTATTTTTATAGCAATAAATCGGTTTAAATATTGAGTAAATAACTGAATTAGTCTGAAAAATAAAATTTGTACTGAAAATGTCTTTATAATAATTCCATTTTAATAACGTTTCAAAGTTAGTGAAAAAAAACCATCCTAAAATTATGTAAAAAATCAATATTTTTGTTTGTAAAGGTACGATATGCACAAATAAACGCAACATTTACCGGTAGCCAGACAGGTAGCTCGGACGTAGTTCGGATGAATATAATGTATAAAGCTGGCTTGATTGTTTCTTTCCGGTATGGCCTCTGCCTATGTAGGCAATTTCGCCAATATAAAGTGTGACAAATACACATTATGACTTTAATGCCAAATATTCAGTGTAACAACGTAGAATAATATACAATATAAACATATCAACATAGATAAATTACCAAAAGGTGATGGCGACTATGTTGTGAGTGATACAGAGATTATTTATAAAAAATATATTGAAAATAGATTTAAAATTCGTTTTCGCAACAGTAACTCTTAGACAATAGTTATAAGCAAATGACAGTTGACACTTCGACGCGATGTTTGACGCTTCGACGCAGTGTTCATATATTTTTCTTCAATACAATGGAGTATAAAAAGGTTTTAATACAAGTAAAGATAGTTATGATAAAGTAAGTTGTACAGAAATTTATTTAACTTTATGTAGGTTAGTTTTTATCTTAATTGAACCCGGTAGATGATGCTACGAACGGGTTCTAGGCTAATTAAAAAAAATCTCATATAATCTGGGTATATGTTTGAGTGAGTCCGTGGATAAGTTTGGATTCAAAATTGGAAACAGTAGTTGTGGCTGCGATCGGGTACCAGTTTTATTAGTTTTTTTCGCGTTTAAAAATACAATTGAAACCAGTGATAACCTATTTGGTGCAGACGAAGTTGCACGGGTCAGCTAGTTAATTGATATTGTGTAGTCCGGTGAAGCTGTTAAGACCTTGCTCTAGGCTAAAAGAGTAGTTCGAAAAATAAATGTTATTGTTTGTAGATAGTAATCTATATTTATATATAATTTTTAGTTAATGTATAAAAACAAAGACACTTCTAGATGCCACTCGCTTAACAAATAATCTAATTTAAGAGTCCCTCGTCATAAAACTAGCTTCACGTCATCCTTGAACTTCATATCGGAACATCGATAATGTGCTTACAAACCTCACTGTAAAACCTATTTAGCATAAGAAACTTTTGTTACTCTTACTGAGTTTGTGATGATTATTTCATATTTTTTCTAATATTTAACTTATGGCAGTCGGTTTAGAAGCTCAAACTTACTTGAGTTTCTACGAACATATATTAGTATACTATCCCTAGTAGAAAATATCCAAGTTTCACTAGATTAAATCTACCAACCCGCTAGCGAAGAAATCTAGTAACTAGCCATTAATTATATCCAGTAACTGGCCAGCGAAACTAGGTAAAAACTAGAAATTGCGCCAGCTACAGCAGTAACATTTTATTTTCCCAATTTAACCTGTATGTGCCATTGTCACTAACAATATTACTAAGAAATCACTTAATAATTAATTAATCAATTATTAGTTGTTATTAAAAACTCATTACTTAAGATGTAGCTTTTTAGGTGTTAGTGCTACGCTAAAGCTATTACTAGTTTCAGCATTAATGGGCCGGCTCTCCCAGGGTAGTATCAGTCTCTCTCAATAAACCGACGTGAAGTAACAGTGCTTACATTGTTGCATTTCCTTTGATCATCAACTCATCTGAAAACATACACAAAGAAATATTTAATCATGAGAGAGAATAAACCAAGTATATCGCAATCTACTTACTACATCATTTCAGTGTCGAATGCCCCTTTCTCACGACATTCGTTTCAAGGACACAGACTATATTGATGAGTTAATACGCAAGGGAAATTTCGCTTACATAAGCCTTAACTAGTTTCCTTATATAAAAGCTATTTAGTTTTCACACTTGATTTAATACAAGACGGTTGCTATATTTGAAGAAATATATATAAAGAAGTAAATAATACTTAGTAAATAATAACATCAGCTCAACATGTCTAAATAAAATTAGATATTAACATAATCACATGTCTTAAGGAAAAGTCATAGTTTACACTGTATTTAAACAACATAATAAACAGTGTAATAGTTGAAAACTTTCATAAAAAAACATCTTAAAGATATTTTCTTATACATGGAAATTAAGATGCAGACACAGCTGGTTCTATAAATAAACGGTTTAAAGAAAACAACACAACTTAATTTATTCTTGTAATACCGATATTATGAGTGCCGCCGTATACGTTTACGTGAATATGTTACACTAGATGTTTCACGCGACTTTGTTTTTATTTGTTCCTATTATTATTTGTAGCAATTAATAGTTATTCTAATAAATAATGTAATATAGCCATGTTGATATCTTGAAAATATTCTACTCATACATAATCGATTTTCATTACGATCGACTGAACCTTACTGGAGAGTCAGTTTCATGTAGCGTCACCTATTAGCAAGCTATCTCACTTAGCATAAAAATAATGGGCATATACTAGTACTAAATTTTAATAGTGATCTATGAACCGTGATTTGAATTTATTTATCTCAGAAAGATACAGTCTTCGTCAATCTTACCGTAGTCCAGTGAAGCTGTTAAGACCTTGCTATGTTAACAGCGTAATCAGTTTAAGAAAAAAAAATCAATCTTATTGGCCGTTCTAAATATAACCATGGATTGTGATACATTATTATAAGAATTTAAAATTAGCATTTACTCATATAATGTAATACGTATTTATGCCTAAGTTGTATTCTGCACAACTATAGATATGCAGAGAGGTCAGAAAATTTAGCGAGAATTAATAGATCAAATATTACTTTATATATCATAAAAAATCTTAAATATTGAAATAAACTGTTATATCCTATCCTATTATATCCTATTATAAAAACTAAAGATTATATCATACAAACTCTTCATAATACCCACCTACCAACTATTTGTAATTTTAAATCAAAATTCAAACAAATTACTTACTCAAACACCAAACATACTACTTATCGGTGGGTCGTAAAAATAATCATTAAAATCATGAAATCCCTTAATATAATCGACCATTTCAAAGCAATGACTTCTAATAAATTATTCTTGATTATATTTCTTCTAGAGCTATTTCCTAAAAGCATTAAAAACGAAATGGAGCCGTTCATAGTGGATGGTATTCCATCGCGGATTGAAGATTATCCACACTCGGTGTACCTCGAAGTGAAATGTAAAAATCAGTGGATATGTGGCGGTTCGATATTAAACCAACGTATACTACTAACGGCCGGTCACTGTCTATATTCTTGTGTTTTAAATAATAAACACGGACACAGAATATATGCTTTCGTTGGCCACGAGGAACTTGATAAGGTATGTTTGTTGTCGTAGTTTAGCTGCAGGCTTATTATAACCAGGACGATTCCTAAACATTTTAAAACACTATCATTTTTGTTTTATTTTAGGAAATGGTATATAGAATGATAACAATCGTACCCGACTAGATTGAGACCACAGTATATTATATGGACAAAAATAACCGCCTTAAAAAACATATAACTTAAAAGTGTTAATTTTTTTTTTCATTCAATTCATTTTACATTGTCTTAGCTTTAAAACAATAATTTAGGATCAAATTGCAAACTTAAATATTACCTATTATCGTTATATATAAATTTACGTACGTGTGTATGTCATTGAACTCCTCCTAAACGGCTGGACCGATTTTGATGAAATTTTGTGTGCGTGTTCCAGTGGATCCGAGAATGGTTTATATTCAATTGGACCCGGTAGGTGGCGCTGAGGCTAGGTTTTAGGATTTTTTTAATTCTCAACGTCCGCATTGACCGCCAGTACATATATATTTTTTTTAGATACCTACCTTTTGCTATTAGTTATATGATGAAGTTGATATGTGTGTCGCTACGTTAGTCTATAGTAAATTTAAAATATTTTAAATTATATACGGAACAATTAACCGTATCGTAATAAACACAGTAGCTGTATAGTAATGTTAATTGGATACTTCTCCTAAAACCTAAGTTAGACCGCCTCGTGTAACAATAGAACAATTACAATCTTCGGACTAAAATATATCAGCACGAACATTCCTGCTTTGCTACAAGAATGGATTTGGTAATTCTGCTCCCGCAGACGTCCTTGCACCGGGTCACCCATTTTCTGTAAGGACGGACATCTTTGTTTCATTAAAATCGATTCAGTCTATCAAAGGTTATTATAATTTTAATGACGACGCGACTTAAGTACGGCGACGGAGAGAAAAGTAGATAGGTAATTTGACTTAATAGATTCACATGAGTATTAGTCAGGGGATTTAGGGAATTAGGGGGAAGGGAGAGGGGGAGGTGGGCATGCGACGCTCTCACTGGCCGAACGAAACTCAACAATGCAAGCACTGTTACCTCACGTCGATTTTCAGTGGATCGGTTGTACTACCCCCGAGCGAGCCGACCCGTTCATACTGAAGCCAGTTATAGCTTCAGCATGGCTCTATCACTTAGGGAATTCTTAAATTTTAGTATTTTTTTCATTTTATCTCCATACATGTATTTTTATTACAGATGACAATACGGAGAGAAGTTGTAGCTATTACAGTACATGAAAACTACAACGAGAAGACGTTAGACAATGACGTAGGTTTAGCAGCCATCGATCGAAGATTTAGATTCGGGAAAAATGTAAAACGTATAATAATCAATCATAGATTCCCAGCGGTGCAGTACGCCGAGATCGCCGGTTGGGGTCTAATTGACGTAAGTTTAACAATTTAGCAACGTTTCGTACAAGTTGTCAGTTTTCTACAAAATAGAGGAAGTTCTCAATTCATTTGTATTTTGAAGTTATACATCTTTTGGCGCGTTAGGGAAAAATGATGAGAGTAAATTTTTACGATGCGCGCACATACCGTCACGAAAAACCGACACCCTGAATTTAGCTGTAGTCAATATTTTGTTTCTTTGTATTTCTTTGTATTAATTCTTTCAATGTATTAAATACCTTTTTTCTATTGTTAGTGTCGTTTTTCTACAAACGTAGAATAAGGCGAAAGAAAATTTTTAAAAAGATTTTTACTTTGTTAAGCCACTGAAGTATAACTTCTAACGCGTATACATAAGTATACACACACTTTTTTATATTTGTTACCTCAGAACTTCGTTATTGGTATACCAATAAAGAATTTTTTTTTTTTCATTTTAGGGGCTTCCATTTAATTTAATTAGCTTTGGTCCTTGGAAAATACACCAGAATCGAAAAGAAAATGTATAGTAACTCAGATATTGATAGGTATATATAAGCTAGATAGGTCCCTAACTCTGGTCAAGGAGGTTCTGGTGTATTTTAAGGATACATTTTTTTGGAGTCTGTTTTATCTTGTTATAGTTTTATAGGGTATCTCTACACCATAAAAACTCCATCACCAACAATTAAATACACAACAAAATTCTAGAATAGATATTTAAATATATAGAAGAATATCTCTATACCATAAAAACTCCGTGACCGACATAGAAATTACCTGCACAATAAAATTCCATAATAAATATTTAAATAAGAATTCTTATTTATGTGACGTGTATATTTTTGTAACGGAGTACTTTCTTTTAAGGATAAATACGTAACCATTTGAAACTCAGTGATATTACAAATATATAATATCATTGTTTCAAAGTGTAACTTAGTATTACAAACTGTAATAATAAAATAACATACTTAGTTACTGTCGTATTTCTATAAGTTCATTATGATCTAGTTCAATCTGTCGGTTAATAGTCGCGTATCGCGTAAAGTGCTGAATTATATAACACTTGCCACGATGTGTAATCTAGGAGCGACTAATTTTAAGAACATCTTTATTCTTATATATTCACGAATAATTTATTACGTTCCCCGTATTAATAGCAATATGAAATTGTGGGTTACATATCACTAATATTTGTTAACATTTTTCAAGGCCCTTGAAATTCGGGGACCCTGTATCATTGATATTTTAGTAGTCATGCAACTAAAACTGCAATGTTTCCAAGTACTGTGGAGACCTTAAGTTGTAAATAAATAAAGTCATTATTTAACTACTATTGTCCCACGTTACTTCTATACCATTTATATAATATTATTCGCGAAATATATCAACAGATAAAATTCTCAGTACTACTCAAATAAAATGGAAGTTGTGTTACAGAAGATCCATTAACTTTCGATTTCTATTTTAGGACAAGACAAACAAATTGCCGTCGAGACTGCAAAGCTTGGGTCAGAAAATAATGACAAAACGAGTTTGCTACAAGTTACGGATACACCAGCCGGGTATGTTTTGCGCTGGAAGTGTTAAAATCAACGATCCTCGCCCTTCAAGGTCAATATAAATTTCACGTCTGTATTCAAATTTTATCTTTTACACCGTTTCGTCAAAAGCAAGTTTTGTATCATATGATAGCCAAATAGTAGTGTGCTCGGACATCACTTCGATCGATTTCTAGATTTGGCACAACCTTTAGGCTCAGCTAGCATTGCTTACCTATAAATGGAGAAAACAGAAGATTCAACAAACGTTATCTGCAAATGAAATTATTTCATATAAAATATTTTTCTGCTGAATGACATATCTAAATAGACTTTAGAAGGTACATCTAAATATTACGCCTGTTTTTAGAAGGAAATATTGAATAACATATCGTCGCTTAACAAAAAACACCACGCAAGTCAATGTGACACATTACAGGGGAGCGATTTTTTTTTAATTGAATTGTAGCTTCGGCCCGCAAATTCGTCCGCGTGGAATTATTACTGTTTACACAACGAAAGTTCTCAAAAGGAAACCCGATTTAAAAAAATTCTTCATTTATTTTCCGCTCCTATTGATCTTAGCGTGATGATATATAGCTATTGCCTTCCTTGATAAATGAGTTATCTAATACTGGAAGAATTTTTACATTATACCAGTAGTTTCTGACGTTAGCGCATTTAAGCAAACAAACTCTTCAGCTTTATAATATATTAGCCTCTGCCCGCGACTTCGTTCGCGTGGAATAGATGCACTAACACGTAGCAGTTCTCAAAAGGAAAAACATCCCTATTTTGAAACATTTTTCATCTGTGCTCCACTTCTATTGGTCTTAGCGTGGTGATATATAGCCTATAACCATTCTCGATAAATGAGCTATATAACCCTGAAAGAATTATTCAAATCGGACTAGTAATTTCTGAGATTACCCCCTACAACTTCACAAACTCATAAACTCACAAACTTTACCTCTTTATAATATTAGTATAGACTAGTATAGATAATGGTATAGATTTGAAGTTTCATGTAGTATTTAGTAATTTGATTTAAGATGTGAGTCCTTATTGGTTGAAATGTTAGAAACGGGATATGTAGTTTAGGTTCGATCCCTCGGCAGGGAGCCCTTGAGTGCGTTACTTGCGCGATACGTGACACAAAAATTTTCATCACCGCTACAACACTACACGATCACCCCCACACACGTGCACGCCTACACGCTTACACGTGGAAGTGGAAGGGTTTTATTTTTTCCCTTATCGAACTGGAAAAATTGTAATTTTCCGATAAAAAAAATATATGGAGGGGTTGTTGAGGTGTGTATGCTTGGTACACATATGCGTCTCAACAACTCAAACATATATGAATAGTTAGCTAGGTTAGCTAAGATAGGTCGCGAGTTTGCAAGTAACAGGCAACAGCCAAGCCGAGGTGTGCCGTGCACCCTTGAGCTAGTTGCCCAAATAAAATCGGCTGAGTGCCTTAAGCGCTCGCCTTAGTAGTTCGGTGAAGCGGTTAGACCTTGCTAGGTCAATAGCGTAGTCAGTTTGGAAAAAAAAAGGATATGTAGTTTGACACGTCATGCGAATATTTATCCAATGACTTAAAAAACCGCCAATTTTTTACTAAAGTGGTGTTGTTAACGAAACATTATCAATAATTACATTTTTCTAACATATCCAACAGACACCCTGCGATGTGTCACAACCAAAGGATATTACACTAAGTAATTCATATTCTATAACCATACAGTACACCTACATATTGATTAATCCAATTTGTTTGATTCACAGGGGTGATTCTGGAAGTGCGATGGTGACGGATAAACATCAACAAATAGGAATAATATCTTGGACCAGTTCAGAATATCCAGCGCTAACCGTATACACAAACGTTAGCAATTATTATTACTGGATTAACATAAATTCAATAAGTCTTCATTGTAATAATAAAATTTGAATTAAAAACTCTGTTGTTGATTATTTAAATTTTAAATTATTATATTTTTCATAATTTTAAATCGATGAAATTGTGTTCAGGGGGCCAATGTATTCTAATATTATAAAGAGGTAAAGTTTGTGATGTTGTAGGGAGTAATCTCAGAAACTGCTAGTTCGATTTGAAAAACTCTTCCAGCGTTTTTTTTTTACTTTATTTTTGGCAATCAATTTTTCAGATTATTTCTGCCATTGCCGCGTAATTAATAACATTATTAGTGTCATACAATCATTTCAATATTAAGCGTCGTGTGAATCAATATTCTAACAATATGGTGGATCTCTGGTTAGTAGAACCTTCCAGGGAGTTTTTGTGACATCTCAGAATTTGGTGCTTCGTAGTATTATCTTCCATTCATTTCACTTATGCATAATAAACTATATTACGTAAAACACCACCAAATTTACAAAATATAGAGTCAAATAATACAAGATTATGAATAAAATATAAAATACACTACATGACAGACTAAAATCCCGCCAAAAACTCCCTTCTTCCAATGTTATATAGTTCATTTATCGGGAAAGGTTATAAAATACTTATCATGATAACACCAATAGGAGTGAAGCACCAATGAAAAATTTTAAAAATGGGGATTTTATTCCTCTTGAGAGCTTACACTGCATGTTAGTGTTAAACCGAAGTAACTATTCTACGCGGACGAAGTCGCGGGCAGGGGCTAGTTTCAATATATCCTAATAATGAGCTAATTGACCTATACCTAACATCTAAATTATGTTTTAACATATCCTACTTACATCTTTATTCAAAGAAAATTAAAAATGTCTTTAAAAATTTATATGTCTTTAAACATAATATGTATGTGCATTGGTGATTCCATTTCACTTTCTTGTCTATAAAACATGAATAATTAATAAATAAACATAATAATTAGTATTCACACATTTTTCACCCGATTTGATTTATAAGTTTTAAATACAGTATAAATCAACATACATGGATGCCTGGCGGACCGTTGGGGCGGCTATCTAAGGGGAATAGCTTAGTTCGATCCCTTGCCGCCCCAACACTAGTCTGTCGGTACACCGTGGGGTTTTAGTCCGTGCAGGTCGGACATAACCCATCCTCTCCCCCGGGAGGGTGGGTATCCATAAGGGATTTCCCCACGTTAAAAAAAAGAAAGCTTTTAACAAATAGGTATATTCATACTGTTCTCATGTTTTGAATATAATTTTCACAACTGGATTGAAATCATTTTCATGTGAATGAAGCTACATGCATTAGAGATCACATTATAAAAGAAAATATTTCTTAATTCTCTTTCTAACTCTCAATGTGGAGTGAAAAGAGAATATTATATCAGCTTTAATAGTCTTACATTTTTGATATATAACCTTTTTTGAAAATGAAATATAAAAAAAGAGCTACTTCATTATTTTTTTTACTACCATATCTACATTAGTATCACAATATTAGTATGTTTTGTCCCATAAAGGTATTCAATGTATTTATGCCATTTAATACCAATTCTAAAGTTAATGGTTACAATATGTACTACCAAATAATAATTCATGGTTTTTAACCTTGTACTTTGAAGTTTTGATCATTGAAACTATTATAAAGTAACATAACTTTTCAAATATTCCCTAAAATTAGCAATACTAATGTATAATCTAAATCTTTATGGTATAAATTTGATAACAATAGAAAAAGTTGTTGTTCATCAATTAAAGGAACTTATTTGATGATAATGGATCAATTGCTTATAAAAATAGTTTTTCTTTTTTATTTTCATGAAACCTACTTAATTATAAATGTATTAAAAATCTTTACAACTTCTGCACCTTAACTATTACATTAAGAATAATAACTAATAAAGAATTCAAAAATTCTCAACTCAAAAATGATAATTTAATCCTTTTAACAATATTTAAATATATAACAATAACATTTAACAATATCTAAGTACTAGGTGTACTGGAACCAGTACTTCCACTAGCACATTCCTTCTCCATCGCATGTGATGGTGGATGTTCTAAAACATTATCAATTAATCCAAATGACTTCGCTTCTACTGGAGACATAAAACAATCACGCTCCATCGAACCCTGTATTCGTTCTATTGGCAAACCAGTATGCCTAACATATAAGTTATTTATCTGAGCTTTTAACTTCAGGATTTCCTCAGTTTGGATCTGGATATCAGTAGCTTGACCCCTGACACCACCTGAAGGCTGATGTATCATTATACGTGAGTTTGGTAAGGCATGCCTCATGCCTGGGGCCCCTGCAGCCAGGAGTAGTGATGCCATACTACAAGCTTGTCCAACACACCACGTAGCAACCGGAGGAGTTATATACTGCATAGTGTCATAAATACCTAAGCCAGAAGTCACATTTCCACCTGGAGAGTTTATGTACAAATGAACTGGCTTCTTGCTAGATTCCGACTGTAGAAATAACAGTTGAGCTACAACTAATGAACTAATATCGTCATTAATAGGTCCCATAAGGCAGATTATACGCTCGCGTAATAATCTCGAATAAATATCGTATGCCCGTTCACCTCTTCCAGTTTGTTCTACCACAATAGGTATCATACCCAGTCTTGTCGGTTCGCTCGTATTAAAATATCTTTGAAAGCTTTTTTCTTGTTGAACAATTGATTTGTTCGCAATGGTGCGAATTCTTCCTGTAACTTGACGAACATAATTTAGTGCCATTTTGAAGTAACTGCACGCGTTAAAGAAAGTCGATTTTTAAAGATCACGTAGCCTGTTACTTCATATAACAATAATTGTAAATATATTAGTGTTTTAGATAAAACTCGTTTATTTACGAAAACATAGCCTAAAATAAAGTGTTGCCAGGAGTCAAACGAAATAAGGTTCCAAATAAGAAATCTGTTTACAAAAAATAATGAAACTCGAGTTTTACTAAAACTGTACGGTAAATTAAAAGCAAACAATAGCAGAAGACTTATTTTTTTATAACATTCTTCAGGTTTCTGAAATACTATTATAGGAATCAATATTTATTTAGCACAGCATTTAATATGTTTCATTTTATCTTAATTAATTATAGTATAAAAATGATTATTTTAAATTTCATTACTTAGTAAATTTATCAATTAACAATAAAAAAGTGTGCATAAAAATTATATTAAATTACATAATATATCAACTCATGCTTTCTTCCGTGATATCAACTTATAAATTAATCCACTATTTTTTATGATTTATTTATTTATTTATTTACACATGGATAAAGCAACAGTCGACAATCAAAAATAATAATACAATAACAATAATAAAAAAAAAAAACTAAATTGAAGACCTAAAACGCTTTATCACATAGAAAATTAACTTACACTAATGATAATAAGGAAATAATAAATTGTTTTAATAGAATAGAAACATTGGATTAAAAAAACTATATATAAAAGAATAAACGAAAAAGTTCAAATGAATTCAATTATGAAAACTAAAATTACCACATGGAAGAAAAAAAAAAGAACAGGTTGGCAAACATAAATAATGAATATTAAAATATAATATAGTAACTGTTGTTGAGATGGTCATGGATATAAAATGTGTTTAACTGTTTTTTTGAATTTGAATGACCGATGGTCAAATATGTCTAATGAAATGTGTTTGCTTGCAAGCTCATTATATATACGAGTCATACGTACAATTGGGTTGAAATAAGAAGTATTATTCATATAAGTTTTAAGAATAAATGTTTTAGGAAAACGATAACTGAAATTGGTGTTAAAATTAAGAGACTCTAGCAAGGAGGGAGATGAAATATAATTGTGCAGCAATTTATGAAGAAATACTAGATCATGTTGAATTCTACGAACATGTAATGGTATAATGTTATATCTATTTAATCTGTCACAGTAAGAAGAGACACTGCGAGCATGACCATACCTGTAACATAGAATTTTTGAAAATTTTCTTTGAACTGCCTCAATAGATTTAGAATGTATGGTGTAACAAGGTGACCAAACTACAGATGCATACTCGACGATACTACGAACTAAACTGTTAAATAGGATGACAAGACTGTTAGGGTTTTTAAAAGATAAGGATGATCTAGTTATGAAACCTAAAATTCTAAAAGCTCTACTAGTGATGTCATGGTAATGTTCTCTAAATGATAATTTATCATCAAATAAGATGCCTAAATCTTTCGCCAAAGATTTTCTTGCTAGTAATTGATTGTCAATTATGTAAGGATAGGAAATTTTATATCTCTTATTGGTAAATAAAATAACAAAACATTTGTCAACATTAAGGTACATAAAGTTATTAATACACCAACGGGATATAGTGTCAAGATCTTGTTGTAGAAAGAAGCAATCAGAAGTAGAACTAATAGATTTAAACACTTTGAGATCGTCTGCATAAAGTAATGATTCACAAGAAAGTTGAATAATCAGGTCGTTTATAAAAACTATGAAGAATAGTGGGCCAAGGTGAGAGCCTTGAGGCACACCTGACTTAATTAGAAAAGGTAAGGAAGTAGAACCCTTAATAGCTACAAGTTGACTTCTATTATTTAAATAGGATTGTACCCAACGAAGTAAATTACCGTGAATTCCATAAAGAGCTAATTTTTTAATAAGAATAAAATGATTTACTTTATCAAAGGCTTTTTTGAAATCGGTGTAAATAATTATTTCCATTATCCAACTTAGGATTAATGTTTTGGTATTTACACTAATTGATTTTATTTTTATACCAAAATTTCCATAAACAATATAAAAAATTAGACGAAAAATGTAATGAAACTTTAAACGTCTATATTGATTGATTCAACTATGAATGAAAATCTCCAATTTTTATTTTCCAATAATATATTTTTGTAACGTAATGAAAGAATGCATCTTTAAAGCTGGCGATATTAATGCTGATGAGCAAATTTTCCGAAATTGCACTAAAAAGGCTTATTCTGGCAATAATATTTAAATGTTTTTTTTTTTTTCAAGACAGTGTGGTCTGCAAATATGCCAATAGTAAGAATGGTTATAAATCTGTAAATCAAAAATAAATGCAGTATTTTTGTAACACAAATAAAAATATAATTGATTTTTGATCTTTTTAAGTAAATGAAAATAGTATAAAAATTACAAAACCTTAAAAAAATTTGCTTAGGAATAAATCCACTTTCAGGATTAAAGTACACCTTATAATACTCGTCTACTCTTTGAGTACACCTAAGACATCAATCCAATAGTCTTAGAATGATTAGAAAGGCAAAGATTATGTATGACTTATACTGTATGTATAATACAATTTTTTTTAAAGTTATGTGTGTATTAAAGTACAAAATAAAAAAGATATGTGATAATCATCACACTAATTCATTTATTTTTATCACAATCACAAGATTTATTGAACAGGCACTTGTCATATAACAAACTTCAATGCATAAGAAAATATTAAGTTAGAACTTAAATTGAAGAACATGATTTTGAGTTTTATCTACAGCCACATATCAATGGGAGAAGCGGAAATGTTGTAACTTGCATTTTAGGCTAAATCATTTTTTACCATATTCTTGTATAAATAAATACCGCTTCGAATGTTCTGCATCTCACTTTCTTACGATTCAATGTTTCATCGATACGACCTTAGTTTTTTCCTAGTTTTAGCACTACACAAAAAAAAATTGCAGTTTTGAAATAGTTTTTTTTGCTCTAGTGTAAATTTGTGTATTTTAAGTTATGACAATTCTGCTTTCTTCCGTCTATATAATTAATTTAAGTCAGTCTATATCACATGCTAAGGAACAAAATTTTGTTGTTGCCGGCGTCTTAATTTCATCAATGCCTCTTGTCTTTTCTTTTCCAAAAGTTCTTTCAAATTCGTACAATTCTTGCTAGTCTTTACTTCAAACTTTGCTTTTCTCTTCAGATTATCATTTTTCACTTCAGATGTTATTGTGTGTGTCTTTTCCTGAAAATCGTTCATTTTGTGTTGATTACTTTGTGGAGGTGATATCACCTGACTATCTTGTGATGATGTGAAAGGCAAGAGTCGCTTGGCAAGTAATTTTTCTCTAGCTTGCTGATGTTTCTTTTTTATTTCATCCGGGGTACATCTTATTGGTGAATCTCCTGAGGCTGAAATATAAGAAAGCAAGGATTTAATTAATTGCCACATTTTTTTTCAACTGACTACACTGTTAGCCTGGCAAGGTCTTAACAGTTTCACTAGAAATTGCTACAACATGAAACAAAGATTACTAATGTCAAATATAATCATGCAGATATGTATGTTTTTCGTAAGTATCACTCTTATATAAAACACACAGATTCATTATTGTATATTGTTCTAACAGAATTAAAAATTTTATAAATAACATGAATAAATACCAAATTTATTCCATTATTATTTAAAATGTACAAAAGTTATGAAGAGTAATTACCATCAGATAACATCATTATAATAGCTTTAATTAGAAGTTAATACAAACAGTTTTATAGTGTGTTTGGGGTTTGGAAACCAAATACTACTAACTTCAGTTTAATATTCTACAGAAATCTTATAAAATTTATCCCTCAGTAATTTTTTATAGATATTCATAATATTAGCCTATAGACACCCCATTATAGAGTTAAGTTCTTTTCCAGATTAAGATCAAACAGCTCTGCAGTTCACAACATACTCACGATTTCTATTGACATAAAACTTTAGAAAGAGCTAAGGTTTTCTTCTGTTATTTAATACACTCTCAGTGAACTATGTTACTGGTCAATAACTAAAGTCCGATAAAGCCTATAAGTAAATTAATATTACTGTAACAACAACCATTTATATGGGATACTGTATCGTAATTTAGAGATATAATTGTAATTCAGTGATTCTAGCCCAGTAGCTCATATTGACTGCTGCGGCTATAAAAACATATCATTGTGGTACCTTTGACAACACCTTAGTCACTCAACACTACCTAGGACAGAGAACTACAGAGTTGATGTAAGAAGGCAGCCCACACACAGAATAACCAATTGAAAGCCACCTCCCAACACAGGTGGAAATACGAGATGTATTTACTTATTCGTATTCTTAATACACCTAATACTTATTAAGTATTATTTTTTAATTATTACAGTCTAGGAAGTGACAAACAGATAGACGCCAATTGAAATAATTTGAAAATTTAAAGCACCTGTTCTATTAAATGAATCATTCCCTTGAGGCATTGAACTATAACGACCAAACACCATCCCACTGGAAGATGGCTTATTATTAATATCTATAAATGATGGTGATACAGGCATAGAGTTATGTCGCCCAAATGATTTTGATAGGGGACTCCCATTTGCTGATAAATATTTTGCACAACTTTCTGTAGCTAATCCAGTAATGTTAGTCTTCACTGGCATCTGGGTTAATTGTTCCAAAGCACTGTCATTCAAATTTCCAACCAGATTGTCAAATGAGTCATCGTTGAGGCAAACGGAACTATTTTTAATTTTACATATTACTGGTGACTCTAACTTTACATTACACATAATTGAATCCATAGAATCATAGTTTGTTTTAAAGTTTAAAGGAGTATTCAAATCTTTTTTTATGTTTGATTTTGTGTTCAGTGTTTTAGGAGATTTAACTTCCTTCTTTAATATTATGTCCTCAACAATTTGACTAGCTTTGAAAAGGCATTCATTCATTGAGTCATCTGATTCTATAGCATTTTCTGTATCCTGTTTATTAACATTTGAACTTAAAACATTTCTTCTTAAACAATTGGAACTCAGTCTTCTCTTTGTTACTGGTGAATACTCTGGTGATGCATGAAATATATCATCTTCACTGCCTGAATTTTGTTTCTCTGTACTATTGTAAGGTTTCTTTGTTATTAACTCATGCAAATTTTTATTTAATTCAATGAGATCTTGAAATAGTTGTGTGTTTTTCTGTGTCGTCTTGATTGCTCTACGTTTCGGTAAATGTTTTTCAATTAATTTTGGTCTTAAAGACCTTTTCGATTTTCTACTCAGTGGTGTTGTGTCTTTCTGATTTGATTTGGCTGTACGTTCTGATTTCGGAGTGTAAAAATTCCATACGACATCAGTCTCTCCTTCTGTGCCGTCCTGTGTACATATAAAAGGTACGGGACTCGCAGCGTCTGAACCACAAAGAGAATCGCTATCTCTAGACGGCGAATCAGCTCTATGTTCCGGTGTTGAACATGATAACACTAAAATGATAAAGATATTATAACACACTACAAAATTATCCCTAAGTATCATGTTAATATTATTGTTAACTTACAACATGGATTTTTGTTTTTTGCTACCATATTACAGGTTTTACTTTGCTTACTCATATGTTATTATTCTAGATAATTTATAATCTTGCACGTGCATTAGGCAATTATTTTTGTATTAATCACAAAGTATAAAACAACAATTTATTTCGATACCAACATTATGCGTTTTATAAAAACGTACACACATTTCAAGTTAGGGATGATCGTAATTCATCGATGTTGTAGAAACATCGATGTTTAGGTAAAACCATCGATGTAATGAAAATAAAATATTGAAATGTCCATACTCCATATATTCGTTAGGTCATCTAACGTTGCATGTACTAGCTAGGGACTAGATTGTTAGTAGATACATGTCTATAAAAAGTGTAGTACAGCAGTAATATGTTTTGTGTCTGTGGTAGATGAGTTTGCATAAAGATATATTAATATAAGAACGTGTGTAACTATGGAGTCTGGTAAAATATAATGTGTGTATATTTAAAAATAAAACAAGTTAATTATAATAAAAGATTTATATTTATATTTACACAAAGCATTCCCTATACCCTTCGTAGATAACTATCAAATTTAACTATATTACATTAGATGATACTAATAAACGTTATCCGTTAAGCAAGCCGTATACGAATAGGAATTTCTTTGCATTTCCTAAGGGGAAAAGAAAAAGGGAACAGCTTCAAAAAGGCTTTTTTTTTCAAAGCTGGCTAACTCCTGAAGCAGGAACGGAGCAGACAATATAGAAAACACGCGATAAAGACAGTTTTATCTGCTAGCTCTTTGTTTCTGTAATGTTTGTTTTTAGACATCTTTGTTTCTCGTACATCGATACTTTTAAAACGATATTAACATCGATGTCAAAATTGATGTTTTTCTAATATCGATCATCCCTATTTCAAAGGACAGACCAGAGATAGGAATGTGATGTATATTTTCGATGACGTATATAAACAATGATTTTTATTATAATCTGAAGGTATCGATATTTAGTAAACTTCAATTTAGAACGATGTAAGTAGACGTAATTCTTTTCTTGCATTAAAATTAGTTTTAAAGTCAACTGTGGACAGTAGATTGTACCTTGCTCCTTGCTTCCTTTGAATTATATATACCTATTGAGATATTTCATTTAGTAATCCTAGACATCGGAAAACGTGAAAAGACTAAAAGGAAAAAAAATAACGATATTTTTTTTTACTTTTGAAGCTACAATATAACACATGTCTCAAATTTATCAATGTTTTTACTCTATGAATTATAAAAATAGAAGACCAAACCAAAAAAAAGCATCCCTAAATATCGATTTAAACATGTGTATCCCTACGACATTGACAATAATACTTAGTGTTGCCAGTAGTAAATTTTAAAATTAATTGAAACAAAATATAAACATCAAGTATAGTGCTGTTCACAAATAAAACAATTACAAATTATAGGTTGATACAATAAAAGAACAAACCAAGTACATGGGTATTATATAATAAAAACACATAATCTTTCTAATTATTATATCCATAAGTGCATACATGAGAATAGAATTTTTTTAAAGATTTCCTGATTGGTGAGTCTCAGCCTTTGGTATAACATTTAAAATAACATAATACATATTTAAATGCAGCAAACTTTATTACATCATAGAAATTATAAAATATTAAAATACATGTGTCAACAAATCTGTGAATAATCGAACTGACAATCCTTTGCATGACTCCAAATATAAACCAATGTTTTATAAGTAATAAAATAACTACTTATATCTGTACACTACACTGACAATAATCTTTAACTTCAGTTTTTAAAATATATAAAAATATAAATATTTTTTGTAATGACCCAAAAAACATACTAGAAACTCTGTTATCAATCAAAATTCCAAACCAGAACAAAATATACGAATATGGGTAAAATTTTCCTTCAATCAGACATTCAGACCGTAACGCAATGTCTCTAGTTGTACCTTCGATCGAAATGCTGTTACTGTTGATCGAAGTGTTGTACAGAAGACTTTTCTTGTTACATTTCAATAAAATTTTATACACTAATTGATCTGATTGATTGCCCACTGTTCAATTTTAATTGAAATGGCTTCATTCCACATAGAAATTTCATTAGGTTAATTTTTCAATCAGTCGTATTCTTCTGTTACTCTGGTAGAATGATTACTAGCTGACCTGTACGACTAATAGGCTGTGGTGATTATCACAGCAGACAGCTCTGTACATTGAGATCAGAGCTGCTAGGTCGTATATTTAGGTACAAAATAATATAATTCGTCATTACTATTTCTTTGTATAATTCAAAATAAGACAATTAGAATATACTGTAAAACTTATGATAATTAAAATATATGTTTTACATTTCATTCTACTGAGTTGTTTGAGAGTTATGAGAGTTTTTAATCTATTTTAATTGTCATTGTCAGATTAGTATCTTCTGTATAAATATGAATTAGTGGAATAAAGGAGGTTGGTTTTACTGGCAGCCCTCTTTATTTCCTTCAGTTGATGATAGTCACGCGACGTGAATGTACGTGTTTGTTAAATTTTGAATGCTCGCGATGCTCCTACGAAAGTGACATTTGTAGTGATAAAGTGCAATAGAACTCGTGAAAAATGTTGGCTGACGGCGAAGTTGTAGGCGACGGATCATGGAACCTCACGATTTACGTTACGGACTTGAGCGAAAAGCGCACAATGGTCGTGAAAGGCGATATGCACATTGGTGGAGTTATGCTAAAATTGACTGAGAGCTTCGGTGAGTATTTTGTTTATCTTTGATAACATGAAAACCAAAACAAATTTGTATACTAAGATATACGTGTCATATTACGATAAATCATAGTTGCTGTCATAGGTTGCCAAAATAATCCTTTCAGTAAGACAATTGTTCAGATGTGATTATACGCTATCTTACAATTTTAATGTATGGTTTAGATAACTAAACAGTTATTGCACAGAAAATGTCTGTATATTTAAAAATAATATATTATAAATTCAAAAAGTGTGTAGGTACCCTTTTCTATATTTTGGAGGTGATGAAGCTCCATAGGGAAAAATGTTCAACTCATATTGAGATAACCTTTAATTTATCCATATTTTCAAAGATTTTGCTTTATTAGTACATATAACAGTGATAAATTAATTTTCATAATAACAAAAAACTGTTAAAAGTTATGCTGAACTTTAGATTATGTACTGTCAAGTTAACACTTAGTATTTTGTTTACAGTTATATATCATTTTTAAAGTAGAATGTAGTGGGAATAAATATTTTTTTAACATAGTTAATTCTTTTTTAACGTATCTAATAAGTTAATTCGACAAAATAGCTTAACTTTTCAAGGTCTCGGAATATCTATTTCATTCTGTTTTTTAGTTCGTTCATTATTTTCTATTAATATTAATATTGAACACTTTACTATTTTTAAATTAACAGCTTTTATGGCTGTATGATAAATTTTACAAGATCTTATGGTACTTGTATGTTAAATGCACTGTGCACACCGATCGTTACCGCTGGTGGCTTGTCTTATCTTTTTTCACAGTCTACCCTAACCAAACTGAGACGAAACTGTTTTGGTTTTGCCCAAAAATTATCAAATTAGTAATATATAAAATTACCACTGATCGTTCGGAGGTGACACATAACCTCAAAACTTTGATTTGACTTTCCGTGGTGTTGCTCTTTTATTCTGGTTTGGTTAGGGTAGACTATGAAAAACGATAATGCAAACTGGTAGTGGATGGTGAGCTTAGTGCATTTAATACACAAGTACAGATTTTATTCTATGCTGTGTTAGTTTGGGTCGATTTTAACAATATTTGTGGGGTTAACCTATAACGAACCAAAACACACCAAAACACGTTGACATCAAATTGTTGATGAAGTGAGTGCCTTGTAACATCAGCAGTCACATACCAGAAACAAATTAGCATTGGAAAAATAATATTTGACAGTTTCTAATAATAATTGTTTTCCTTCAGACTTAAACTTAAAAATAGAAAAGAATTTCTTTATTATTTCTGTTTTTTATCTGTACCTCTCTCATCTCTTCATACCACTAATATCCGCAATATAATAATAAATATAATATAATCTATATTCCAACCATAATCATTTGTTTTTCTAATGCCATAATTTATTGAACAATACTTTAAGAGTAATTCAGGCCTCATGAAACAAATTTGAATGTTCTGAATATATATGAGGATAACATAAATCTATATCTATACTAATATTATAAAGAGGTAAAGTTTGTGATGTTGTAGAGGATAATCTCAAGAACTACAAGCCCAGTTTGAAAAATTATTTCTGTGTTATATAGGTCATTTATCAAGGAAGGTTATAGGCTATATATATATATATATCATCGCACTAAAACCAATAGGAATGGAGCACTAATGAAAGATGTTTCAGAATTAGTATGTTTTTTCCTCTTGAGAGCTTCCACTATGTGTTAGCGTTAGCCCAAAGTAACCATTACTACAAGGAGGAAGTCGCAGGCAGGAACTAGTTAAGGTATAAACATGTATTATGCTATATGTATAACAATGAGACCATTTAAGGATAAATGCCAATTTTAGACTCCTATAATAATATTTTAACCATGTTTTGTATTAAACTCATAAATATATTATGCACAAGTCTTAACTTACAACTATATTCAGAGCGGTCAAAAAGATTAACGAGGACTATAGATGAGATAAGTTTTGTCCAGCTCTGGCATACAAGGCTCCTAATAGATTTTAAAAACACCTTTATTATCAAATGTTATTTGGCTTTCCGATATATTTTGCACATATAGTATATATAATACGGAATTTAGATTGCAAAATGATATAAACCATTAAATTATCTATTTTCATGACTCAAACATATCTATGATCTTGTATAACTAATTTGTGTCTGATTCTTCTTAAAATATTTTAATGAAAGTAAATGGTATATCGATATTGTTATAATAATGCAGAGTGCATTCACATAGATACTTAAAATTATTTGAGTAACAGACAGTCTGCATTAAAAATAGCAATAACATTATTTAGTTATTATAAAGTGAAAAAATTAATGTTGAAAACATTACAAAGAATAATTTACTACAATAATATAATCAGCAATTAATAATTGATTTGTTACATTGCAAAATGAACCATGTTCTAGTAGTTTAACCATGCATATGAGCTCTTTAATTTTTTTAAAGATTTTTTTATGATCATATATTTTACATATATTCAAATTGAAGATTTTTACAAGAAAACGTTAAATCTTATGCACGGTTCAAATTGAACTTGACTGATTTTAAAATGTAATGATACAGTCACTGGTAACTTTATATAAAATATAATAGTTATTGTAAAAGTATATAACATTTTTCATTTTCTTTAAAGTAAAAATTAAGTCAGTATGTAGTAATTTGATTGTATAATCTTCAAAATTTTTAAATTTTTTGAATTTTATTTACAACAAAACTTAGAAGTCCTTTCTTTTCCTATAAGCTTCTGAAATAATATCTTCAAATGTTGCTAAAATTTGTTATACAACAAACAGTTCTTCAGTGTACATTAATGCTTTTTTTCTTATTATTTATTTATTACTACATTATTATAGTACATTTGGTCCTGTCATGTCCTTGGTTTTTATATTGTAACTTTGTGACTCATTGTGGCTACAGTTTAAACATTATTTTCCTTTAGCTACCTTCCTATGTACATATTTTATAATTGTCATTAGGTACACTTACCCTCATTCCTTTATCTGTTTAATAGGTTAACTCAATTTGTCAGTGATATCAGCCATGACTTTTAAATAGAACAAGTCTTTGTTGTTGATTTATTCCCACATCGACTGCTTAATTTTTTGATTGCATTCACATTATACAGCTTGCATGAAAAAGGAAAATCAGCTTTATTTAAATCATAAAAAAACAATTGATTTTGGTTCAGTATTAATACTTTTATTCAGTCCGACTTAATAATTACTAAACACACCTTACTGATGACATCATTTAAATTCCTACAGATCAGTCTGCATTGGTTATTAGGAATAAATATGACATACAGAAATATATATTAAATAATTCAATTGTAACATAATAAAACATTAAACATTACATGATATTGTATTTTGTCAACAATCCGTACTATATTACAACTATTATATTACAACTATACTAATATCTAATTATAGAACAGTCTGATTGGTTCATTCCCAAAATTAGCATTGTATCAATATTCATCATTCTTTAGAAGCGAGTTCGGTTGCTTACTGGTCTTGCCTGATTTAGTGAGCAATTTGAAAGAGACAACTATATGATTTGGTCGAGGGAGCGAAGACTTACGTGTACGCAGGCATGCGTCCTTCGCGGCCTATTATGAGTCTTGCGATCGGGTTTTTTTTGCTTACGCTTTTACAGGTGAATTACCGAACAGCTATGTGGTGAGAATTGCTTTATTTTAGATAAATAATTTGCATGTGTTCAATATGAAATATAGACAGAATTGAATACATTGGTCGAATGAATTCAGTCGTATCGGAACTTCAGTTGTATACAAGCGTACATTTTGTTTATTATTATTCGAGTAATTTCTTAATTACACAACTTGATCCGTGGATGATTTCACAAATTATTGCATTATGTTTGATCTAAATCAAATAAGGAGTATCATATACTTTTTTTTTCGAAATGACTACGCTATTGATCCAGCAAGGTCTTAACAGCTTCACCGGACTACTAGTATCATATACCTAAGTATGCTTGTCAATGTTAATAGGGAGAGATATGGTACTATTATAATATTTTGCAATTATTTTCATCACCTTTACTATAATCCGAGAACTTTCATAATAGAACATTGTATCTTCATTTTATCTTGTTGAAACACGTAGAATTTATACATAACAAATATTTATGTTTACACGTACACCAATAAGAATATAAGCAGAAAAAAGCTAATGTATTATTCATTTTTATGCAAGTAGGTATCTATATAAAATTAATATAAAATTAAAGTATCTCTAACAGTTCGAAATAACAATATCACATACACACTTTCATCTTTATAATGGAATATGATTTGCTAAAGTAAACAGTATTCATTCGAAATGTGTAGAATAGAATTGGTAAACATAGGAGATGCGTAAACAATTTAAATATTCTCATTCGCACCTACGCGAATCTGACAAGATAACTTTCAAAATGGCCTCCGATTTTCGCCCACTTCGCGCCAAAACTTGCCCGATACCTCATTCAATTACGACGTATCGACGTGATGACCATGTACACAATATTTATTGTACACATGTTCATAATAGTACAAAACTTTATACAACGTTAAGCAATCTTCACTGAGTTTATAAACCTAAATATAATTTGGAACTTGTATGATTAGTATCTGTGTTATTTAAATGTGAACTTGAAAAATATCGAATTATTATTTCTATGAAATTTTGTATTCAATTGGTACAACGATTAACATTCTTCAATCTCACAGATACTCACTTCCACTATAGATAAGAACTAATTAATGGCCGTTAACCAAACTACGATGACGTCAATATAACCTATTAAGAACTCATCGGGAGTCTGGACTACATTCGTTTACCTCGGTAAAAAAATGTACTCGGAACAATTTTTTTAGGCGATGAATTATATCGTTGATTGCTCAAAATTCATGGTCTATTGATAAGACTGTATAGAAATAGTTTGCTAAATAGGCAACTGGAATGAGCCGGTGATAATATGTTCGGACACCTCATTGACTGACGTGGGTTACAATTCTACAATTAGCCTGAGTGTTTGACGAAAGAAATCTTTGATGATACTTTAGAATTGTAGACGTTGTTTAATACCTGGATAGGTACAGACGACACGCTATAATATTCAAGACTTTATTTTATTATTTACAATGACTAACAACAATTGCATTTGATGTTATAAGATGATGAGGCCTCAAAAAAAACCCGCAAAGCCAAGAAAGACGGCAATACCACTGTATTAATAGCTTCATACAAGTCGCAACTGAGTTTCAATTGGTTAAGGAAAATCTGTCGCCAAGTATATTTGTCCCAACCATGAACATAGACTTCTCTTGGCTCGTATGTTACCGAATTTGGTCACATTATAAGATAACAACAAATGAGGCTGTAATCAATTTTTTTTAATATATATATATATATATATATCATAGGTGGCAAAGCGGGTCACCTGATGTTATGTGATCACCGCCGTCCACAGACACTAGCAACATCGGGGGAGTCGCTAGTGCGTTGCCAGTTTGTGTTATTGGGCAGGGGAGGAAGGGAAGGGAGAGGTAGAGCTCCTGCGCTCTCAGTGATCGAACGAAACTAACAATGCAAGCACTGTTAATTCACGTCGGTTTTCTGTGAGAGGGTGGTATTACCCCGGGCGAGCCGACCCATTCGTGCTGGCTGAAACCAGTTACAACTACAGCGTGGTTCTACCACTTACAGACCTACAAATACCTTATTTATTCTATGCATTATATATTCTACAAACAAAAATACTGAAAATACAGTTCCTATGAGGCTCAATCACTACAAAATTATTAAACATATTAAAGCATAGCATATAGCATGTGATGCGACATTTATTTATAGATCGTTTTAGGGTACTTACTTTTTAGGTTATGTTGAGTTTTTGCCATTTTTTTAACGACCAACGAAGCAGGTGAAAATTTGCCAGTCAATTATAAAAACAACAACGTACAATATGGTTCCCAAACGCTGTGTCCTTACCGCCGCTTAAGTTGTGGTTGTGTTCAAGCCAGACAAAAGTGCCATACACGAGTATTTGGGTAATTGTTTTACTATTCATACAATAACTGGAGCTGTTTGAGAAGAAAAGTTTTCTCTATGCATGTATATGTAAATCATCAGATATATGTGTGTTAGTACGTCAATAGTTATCAAATCTTTTCACTTGCACTCTGATAATGTTATCGACGTAACATAGTAACGTTTTCGTGACTTTTATGCGATAAACTCCGGCTATAATACAAATTCCGTTACAAAATTATGATTTTATTGCATTCTTTAAAGTAAAAATATTTAATACTAGCCTCTGCTCGCGACTTCGTTCGCGGGGAATAGTTAGTTTGGGCTAGCGCTAACCCGCAGCGGAAGCTCTCAAGAGAAAAAAAATCCGATTTTTAAACATTCTTCATCGGTGCTCCGCTCCTACTAGTCTTAGCGTGATGATATATAAGCCTATAACCATCCTCGATAAATGAACTATATAACATTGAAAGAATTTTTCAAATCTGACCTAGTTCCTGAGACCACTACATCGCCACAACGTCACAAACTCACAAACTTTATCTCTTTATAATATTAGTATATATTATGACTAATTGATTAGAATTATTTCAACGTATCCTTTTGATTATAATTAATCTAGTAATGGTATTGGAATCAGGAAATAAGCTTACTTCAAAGACATGTAAATCTGATATAAAACATTTAAAATATTGTCTGCCATTATTATAACTCTAATATGATATATTGGTTTATAAATTAACCTTTTTAATGTTTGAATCCACTTGCTTATGTGTTTTAACAACAGTCGGAGAATATATTTATAGTTTATTGCCTTTGTTATAAATTGTTTTGATTGAAAGTAGCGTGATATTTAATTACAGATGGTATCTTTCATTCTTCATTGAAATGTTAAGTGTGTTGTATAAAAATATAAGTCATGAATGCCGTATCACATCATCTAATCAATTTCGTGTATATGAATGAGATGCCATTCTGTCTAGTTATACATCTTATGGATGTTCTTTTTAAAGTTATTATAAATTTTTAAAATATTTTATGATATGAGTAGAATTTAGTCTTTAAATTTATAAAAAGTCTAGAACTTTTGTTTTATAATCTCTCAAAAATTACATAAATTATTTGATTTAGGCCTTACCTAAACTCCCGAGAAAGAATTTATCAGACATTAAATCTGCCTATGTGTTATTTTATATTACTATGTTCGAAATACGTAAAAAAATAGTTTATTTTTCAATTTGCTTGGTTACTCAACTAAATTTCAAGAAAATAGGTACTTTAGTTACAAATGTCTATGGTGTTAATTAACTCACATTATAATTTGAACCCATGTCCATTGAAGCGGTGACAAAGCATTCTCCAACAGCTATGAATACTTCAAAAGATAAATGTTACATAAATTATCTTCAGAGTTATTTAGATGAGGTATTAGCGCGGTCATTAGCTAGTCACTGATAATAATTTGTGTACGTAACGTCTCAGTGTATCTGACATACAATCTGATAACCTTGAAATTAATTTTAATACTGAATTAATCTAAGTACATAAATCTAAATATTCCTACATTTATAATGTATCAAAATAGTACTACTTTTTATATATTGACTAATGTATTGTCATATTGACGACCCTAAAATAAATAAATAAGTATATTTTATAAATTTATAGGACGGTTCCGAAAAACAATGGTTATTTTTGAATTTGCAAAAACGGGTATACAGAATGTTTTCTTTGTAGCCGGATGTGTGCGTAAACGACGCACGTTCCGAGAATACGCCATGTTGAGTTGTGTATTTCCGGCGCGGAGTCTCCTTCCCTCCCTCGACCGACGTAGATAACACGTTATCATCCGCTCATTGTTCCTCCACGCTGATGAGGTGCTTGACCAATCGGTAGCTAAGGGCGTTGACTTGATTCATATATTTAACCTAATAAAAATTTTAAACAGACACGTTACGAAAGTACAAATGTATTCTGTATACATAAAGGAAGGTCCAATTTTATATAACACTCTTAACATTGAGTTTTGATACTAATTTATATTTTATTTGACTCATGTATAACAGTGAAAAACGGCGATTCATCGCTGATGTCTTATTAATTTTCTTTATTCTAGAATTGTACTGGAGTTACCTATAAACTCGTGCTATCAATTTTTTACGCCACCTTAAATACATATAAACACTAGCATAGGCTTATATGCTGTTAATATAGAGAAATGGTTTGTTACTGCTTTTGGAGAAAAATATAGATAGATAATATTGTGATTTATGCTATATCCAAATTATTGTAACTAAGAAGGTAATGACACAAGATTGAAATAATTAGTTACTTTACTAATGCATTTAACATATAAATGAAAAAATATATGAATCAGCTTCATTATGATGAGAATTAATATCATGACATTAATATGCTATGTACATAGGTAAAGTTCTCATCAATCTTTTTGGTCGCTCTTAATATCGTTGAGCAGAATTTAGGTATAAATACGTATTATATTATACGTATAACATTGAGACAATTTAAGGATAAATATAATAAATTTCAATATTAGATTCCAACAGCAATATTTTTAAATTGTTTTGTATTAAACTCTTGAGTGTATTGTGTTCACAAGCTCGAATTTACGGCTATATTCAGAACTGCAAAAAAGGTTGTTGAAGACTGTATCTTCTTTTGTTTTTAAACTCCAACCAAATAAAATATGATGCCTTTTATGGAAAACAGCGTATAATTCATTCCCAAATCAGTTAAAATGTTCCACCGAATAAGGCGTTAACCGAACCATTGTATTGTATTCCGGAAACTAATAGCCTTTAATTAATCCTTATCAGGAAAAACACTGTAGGCGAATATTTGTGTTATACGCTTCCCGTTTGTACGGGTAAATTCCATGCACAGTGTGACTATACTCATTTGTTATCAGGTGTCGATGCAGTCAGGGGACGTCTGTGCTATCTTTAGCGATTGATAATGTCATCGACGTTCTATACGTTATAAAAAGGGTTTTGTGTTAATGTACTCTGGTTATGTGCCCGCATAATAAAATAAAATATACAAAAATAATGGTTATTACAAAATTTGGCATTCATATGTGGCAACAATTTACGGTGGAAGCAATTACAGATAAAAAATGACGGGAATGTTTTGGTTTATATGTGTCAATATATATTATTGTAGAATCGAAAATACAATGAGTGTTTTAGTTCAATCATTTAAACAAAACCATTATTTATTTTAATAATTTAATTTATTTACACATATAGTGATACAACAAAATAATCCCAAGGAGGGTTGATATCAGGCAGGCGGCTGATCGTAAAAATGAAGCCAAATTACTACTAATTATTACTACACTCCAACATGACAAACATGTCGTACCGATTTTTTTTTTCCTAATGAAAACGCTGTTGACCTGGAATGGTCTTCACAGCTTCACCGAACTATTGAGGCGAGCGCCAAAGGCACTCAGCCGATTTAGGATGTTTGGGCAACTAACTCAAGGGTTCACGGCACACCTCGGCTTGGACTGCCGTCTGTGAAATCGTACCGATCCTACTAAGTGGGATAAGAGTAAGAAGAAGAAGAAGTTTTAGGTTAATCATTGTTTGTGAAATATTAAGGGGAATAAAGAGTTTAGTCGTTGGAATAAATATTCTTAGCAATATGTAGATGTATATTTTCTGGAATATTATAGATTTATTGTCTGGTTATAGTGTGATTCTGTGCGCAGATGCAAGCGAAGCTGCGAGACTGCTTCTGATTAACATTTAACGTACTCGGACAGTGCGTGGTTTGACGTAGGATGTAATCTACTAGGTGGTGGAACCACGCTGAAATTATTATTGGTTTCAGCACGGATGGGTCGGCTCGCTCGGGGTAGTACCACACTCTCACAGAAAATCGACGTGAAGTAACAGTACTTGCATTGTTGCGTTTCGTTAGGTCAGTGAGAGCGCCGGAGGCCCATCTCCCTTCCTCTCCCCTCCCCTATTTTCTCCCTCCTTCCATATCCTCTCCCCATCCCATTTCACCCAAAACACAGGCTGGCAACGCACTTGCAACTCCTCTGGTGTTGCTAGTGTCTATGGACGGCGGTGATCGCTTAACATCAGGTGACTCGCCTTTTCGTTTGCCCCCTATATAACATAAAAAAATCCTTGAAACATCCTGACCTGTCGGTGAATGAAATAAGGCTGCCTGGTTAGCTACGACTCTGAAGTTGAAAATATGTGACCAAGTACTTGTGTGTGGGTGTGGGCAGATGTACTTGAGAACCAGTCCCAATCCAGGCTTTACCATCTTAAACCAATATCGCTATTGTAGTGAAATGCTAAAAGCTCTTTTTTTATCATAGGAGGCAAACGAACAGTTGGGTCACCTGATGTTAAATGATCACCACCGTCGATAGACACTTGCAACACCAGGGGAGTCGCAAGTGCGTTACCAGTCTGTGTTGGGGTGGGGTGGGAGGAGGAAGGGAAGAGGAGAGGGAGAAGGTGAGGAGAGTTGAGTGTTCTGCGCTCTCACTGACCGATCGGAACGCAACAATGCAAGCACTGTTACTTCACGCCGGTTTTCTGTGAGAGGGTGGTACTACCCTGGGCGAGCCGACCCAGTCGTAAGCTAGTAATAGCTTCAGCGTGGCTCTATCACATACAGCAGCTAAAGTTGTAAAGTATTAAAAATGTCTATAATAAACGTTTTCAATATTTCATAAATAAATGTCTATAATCAACTCGAAACTAAAGGGGTGTCAATTAATGTTCAAGTCGGCCGTATTATAACGGTTGCCCGCATTTCGACACTCCCCTATCCCATTGGCTAATTGCTCACATCTTACTGGAAAGATCTTTTATGTATGCGATTTTTTCTGTTATACGTATATTTATTAAATTATAAAATGAGCAGTAACATTTTGATAACCATTTACGTGGGTGCACATAATAGATTTTAAATCAATGGATGAAGAAATCCTACCTTCTATGGTATGCATTGTCTGTATAAAGGCGCCGCGTCGTCCAAAATAATGAATCGAGCTATAGTCTTGTTATTACGATTTTATTATCTTCAATTGATGGTTAGTTCGTTTATATTGATCAGCTGGAGTTTTTTTATAGTATACCCATATGACCGATTACCGAGATATGTCAGCTATATACAGAGATATTTCAGCAGCAGATAGTCAGATATCTCAAAACTAAGCATTCGTACTTGAATGTGAACGAAATAGACTTATCGAGCGACTTATGTCCACACCTCGAAAGGGATATTTGGTACTAATTAAGTCTCTAAAGAGTTTAGGAAAAGGGTAATGTTTGTCGAGTGTAAGTATGTTTATTTTTTTGTTTCACTCTAAATTCTCAACGGCTTCATTGATTTTAACATATAACATGTTACTCAATTCGTCTTGATTGTGTGAGTGACGTATGCTATAATTACATCGGAGCGTGTCGCCTGTGTATAAAGAAGAGAAGGAACAGAATTTAGCTATAAAATGTATCGGCAACGTGGTGTTCCATGGATTTCAAATTCCTTAGAACTGCGGTGACCGCTAAACTACAGCCGGACAACAAACTTGCCATCAGGAAAAAAAAATTACCAATATTCAGTAGGTCAACACGTTCAGGAAAAGTTTTAGTAATTAGGAGTAGTGTTTTTTTTAAATATAATCTATACTAATATTATAAAGAGGTAAAATTTGTGAGTAATCTCAGGAACTACAGGTCCGATTTGAATAATACTTTCAGTGTTATATAGCTCATTCATCGAGAATGGTTATAGGCTATAAGACCAATAGAAGTGGAGCACAGATGAAAAATGTTTCAAAATCGGGATGTTTTTTCCTTTTGAGAACGCGAACGAAGTCGCGGGCAGAGGCTAGTTTTGTTATAATTACAGTGTAAATTCGTTATTTACCACAAAACCGTTTATTTTTTCTCTACGCTCTGTATAATGAAAAAATGCTCGGTCCCTTGAAATTCGTTGTAAAGACAAGTACACTGTATGCATTTTTTATGATATAATCAAGTGTTAAAAAACAAGATGGGATATAATATTAATTATATCCCACTAGCTACAATTAATATGAATACATTCCAAAGTATACTTATCTTATTACTCAATGGCTTAATGATGAGTCTTCGAAGCTATAAGTCACGTAATATATGTCGAAACACGGCATTAGTTGTGAACATGTGTGTCGATAATACTATAAAACCCGACGAGAATAATTTTTTAACGTTTCCACACTTCTGATACATGATAAATGTAAAGTGTTGTAAGGGCTTGCCGTGTGAGTTGTGACAGATCGTTGTGTACGCGCAAAAACATGACTAGCAGGCCTTCGTATAATATTGAACTTACTTCCATTGTATCTTGCACACATCGCCTGCGAAGGGATAAGCCGGAAATTAAAAGTATTCACTGCTTATATATTTGCACTTGTTATTGGTATAGATTTGTATGCGAACTGAATATTTTAAAGATGCAAATTTTAATTGCGATGCACGATTGTATAATCACTTGGTGTTTTTTAAGTAATATTATTTATAAGCTTCTGTTATTGACTGAAAACTGCGATTTCCCTTAAGAGAGTTTCTTTATATGAAACTGGTTTTTGCTCATGTCTTAGCTCGTTTTAAATTACAGCGCGACTGGTTAGTCGCCAGCAATAATTTTAGAGAATACTCATTAGTCGATCTTGGTTCTAAATCAATTTAAGAAATTGCTGCTTAATATCTGACCTAATTATCTCGAGAAACGCAAAACACGAGATACACCGTCAACAACAGGTGATTTAAAAAATCAGGCAATCAAAACCGAACTGGTCTAGTCCCGCCCGCGTCCCACATTTCGGATCACACCCCCGTTTCCCAATGTTTGACCCTGCGATGTTCCGACGAAAAGCAGTTACGATGATGAATGATTATCCTTGAAAAGGGCCAAGTTGTTGGCCAAGGAAAAAGTTGTTTATTGTATCTAGGCTTGATTTTTTACGTTTAAAAGTATCGTTGCCATATTTTTAAAAGTTTTAGAAAAAATAAATTAGTTAAAGCTCTGTTTGCTGCTTATCGGTATTTGTTTTAATATTATCATTTTATTTGTTAAATCGATGAACTACCGAAGAACTGAAAGTTAAATTTTAAGCAGTCACTTGGTAGATTGACCTATCATTTTCTGTACTCTTAACAGCATATATGCAAATATTTGCATAAGTTGTTAAGGCGTCACAGCATAACAAATTGATAAGCTGATATTAGCATTTATTATATTAGTAAAGGATAAAACAAATTTTTTTAAACTATATTTGTCTGTCGAAATAGCACAGAGTTTAAGAGTTGGAAAGTCAGTAGAAGGTTCACCTGCGGAAATACCCACGCCATATCAGGTAAATTTACATTTGATTTCGAACTATCTACTACAAAAAAATATATACGAGTACATTCGAAGAAAAGTTAGGTAAGAATTGGATAATATGAACTTTGATACTTGCGTTAATCATAGTAATGACGAAAATGCAAATGAAAACAATTTAAACGTTCAAATCAATAATGATTTCCGTCACATGGCTTAGCAAAACGGAATACGTAGACTCATTGTTTCCTATTGTTATGCAAAACAGACACGCGCTCCGATAGTTTACTCGTCAGTATAATATGACACGTAATATTAACTACTATATTATGCTTCTAGAATTACATATAAGGTTTAAATTTAAAAAACATGAAACTATTACAAACGTCGTGTTTTTAAACAATACTGCAAAATACAGAGCAATTTTAACCTAGTTCTTTTTTAAAGTTTAGTAATAACAAGTCCTTACAGCCTCATGTAATCATACTAGACATATCACTCATTCTTTTAAATCAGCACCTCTTGTGATATGGGTAAGAACACCTGCGATTTATAGATACATATATAAGTATCTATCTATGCATGTACGTATATAGCAGTACTGCGTAGGTTGTATACAAACTCTTAATTCTAATTCATTATTGATAAAAATATGTTGATCTAGTCTTAACATTAACAATGTTTAGTTTAGGAATAAATGAACACAATTACTGAACACAATTATTGAACATTTAAAACAAGATATATTATTTATTTTAATGTGGTAATACTAGAATAGTTGTGACCTCAAGGTCGGTAAAATATTGTTACGTTAACAAACAACCCAAAAATTACAAAACAGCGCCATCTAGTGATCTATAGATACATAAAATTCATGATAAAATTACTTTGAAATCTATATTACAGAAGTGAAAAGAGCATAGCATTAGCAGTATATATATGTTCCAATCCATATTACTAGTAACACTGGATGACGGAGGTCTGAGGATTGTTATTGAAATAAAATACTAATGTAGAAAGATCAGCGCGCAATGCCGTGCCATCGCGCCATTTGTTCAAATTCCGTATAGAACAATTATTTGTAAATACATATTACTTAAATACTTATTTATTCTAATTCTGGAAATATTATGTATCCGTTATTTCTATGTTTATAAAGTTTGTCGCGAAACAAGGCTTGATACATTCTTTAGCTTTGTATAAATAAGTATTAGATTAGGCCAAAAAATCGACAATCTTTTTAAAACTTATACTCTGAAAAATAGGCTGATAGACGCCTCAAACAAATAAATTTTAAACAGTGAGATTGACAAGAACATTGTAAGAGAGCATTTTTGTAAAAAAGTCAATTTCCTACAAGTATATGAGACGAGATTTTTTTTTTCAAATAGTGAATTCCGAGATATGTTTTTTTTTTCAAATAATAAGGAAATAATAAAAAAAACGTGAGAGGTGGAAGGCTTTCCCATTAAAATTAAGAGCTCAAACTTGGAGCGAATTTTTTTGGTTGTCTACCAAATTATTATTCAGAATATAAAGTTAAAAAAAAAGTAGTCGATTTTTTTGCCAACCCTAATATGCATATAATATTAGTAAAATAATTCTGTCGGTGTATGTATAAAAATGCTTTTTATAAATAATACGGTTAAAATGTGGGAGCTTTACTGCATCATGTATCCGTTATTAGTAAAAATTCTTGCTTAAATTCGTCATCATGGGCATTCTACATTAAAATGATATAATTGTATATTTTGTTAATTAATAATTTCATTGAAAGTACTATTATGGTATATTCTTACATATTAATACATTGATTCAAAATGAATATGAGAGTTACTTTACAATCCGCAATAACATCGTGGTGATTCAAGACAGCATATGACTCCGCAGCGGTCATGCATGATTGCGACCGGTTTTTCTGCGCGAACAGCTATGACGTCATCACTAGAAACCGACAGATGAGTGAATCGACACAAATAAGGTAATAAAACAAAACTTATAATAATGTCTTCACATATAAAACTAGTCGATTCGCGCCCGTTTCGTTGGCATTCAAGATCAATGAAATTTTAACAATAAGTAGCCTCGAACAACTTACGAAAAATTCTGCATCGAATAGTCGTAATTCTATGCCAAATAACTATATTTTTATTGGATCAATCTAACGCTATAAAACTCGATTCATTGCCACTCTATGTCGCGCTAAGTTATAGCAGAATGAATAGGATAAAATCCTCTACAAAAATACTTAAAAGTTCAGTTCAGATTCAGATGTCATAAATATATAACAACAGTGCTCGAACTTCGACCGTAAAAAAAAAGTTTTTCCACTGCTTTATTGATAACACTAGCTCGTCAGTGGTTACTAAACAAAAAATTAAGCCGTCACGGGACGCCAGGCATATGTGAAACATCGAAATTGTTCGTATCGAACGAATGTCAAATTTTCAAATTACACTATACCTGCGAGCTCAATGCGGCAAGAGAGATTCCGAACAGTCTCTTGCGCGTGGCATCGCGTCACCACGTCTCACACACACGCCGAGCCAACAATCAGGTTTACCCGCGCCTATAGATGTTTTACATCAAAAAAAGAATGAAAATCGGCTGACAAACAGAGGAAGATGTTCTTAACCGTTTCTCCACTGCATATATAAAGTAATGTACAAATACCTTACAATATATACATATGGATTATGTTTAGGTATTAATGAAATACCTTAAAGTTGACTGTCCATTTAATGTAATGGGTATTATAATTAACAAGCCAGTAAATCACCGAACTGGCTAAATATGATGAAATATTCATACTTGATTCACGTTTTACAACGAATAATATATATAATAAAATTCCCTTTAATATTGTTTACAAGCGTATAAAATTAGAGTTGATTCAACGTTTGGCAACTTCTCAGAGATCGAGGAAGGTCATAAAAATGTAGTGCAGCAAAATTACACAATTCGGAATGAACATTATAAAGAAAAGTTGTCAGCCGTCCCCAATATCGTCTTGTTAGTTACAGATTATTTCAAAGTACCGAGGTATCTACCAGTGAAGGATTTCTATTATTTATTTCAAATATATTTATATATTATTGCGATCCCTTCGATTCACTATATTAACATTTGTATGTTTCTAGAGCTATAGTATTATATTACTAAATTATAAAAAACGAATTAAACAATTAAAATTGTCAGGTTTTTTTGTTTGTCTGTCTGGATTTGACTCAGAAACGGTTTCATCAATTCCAATGATATTACAGGAAGTAACATTTCTCAGTACATTATTTAAGTTAGAAAATGTTATTAAATATTTTAATTATTTTCAAAATATATAAATAAAATTCTGTTTAGGTGAACTGCTGCCTGTGACGTATGTATAAATCCGAAATTAATATGCTATAAAAAGGATCAAAGATACTTCATGAGATCATATAATGATCATTTTAGGGGTGTAAGGGGTGTCGTATAACATCATATAACTTGAGACACCCAAGCCAACCTCACCTGCATGTGGTGCACCCTGCTGAATAACGAACGAGGCAATCGCGAAAGCGGGGTGGTAGTGCTTTACAGCCCGACTAGGTCGCAACCAACATGTGTATGGCGAAAAAGCTCGTAATAGTGATTCGCTTCTGCGCGTCGTGTTTCGGGATCAGCCTGTGCATGTCCAGCTTTTTGCAGGCCGGCATGATAGTGGCGACCGGCGATGGATAGTGTGTCACTCGGTGGTCGCTATTGCTTTTGGATTGTACTGTGCTTACCATCAGGCATAGTGCAGTCATTTTGCCATACTACGATAAAATATGTATATATATATATATATAATATTAGATTTCAGACGGAAACGAATGATCTAAAAAACTTATATAATATCGCAACGACTCTTTAAAATTATTTAAGTTATACATAATTGTTTTTCATTTTCTAATATTCTTGCCTTAAATATTTTTATCCTCATGCCACCTGTCTCTCGTGTTAGTGTGTGTGCTCACTAGATACTCGATGTATGTGCTCGATTTTTCATGCATGCAATATCTGGAAACGTATTTATATTTACATTTTGATACGTTTGTTAGACGACGTAATGAATAACCTAGAAATGATGCTAAATCTTGTTTGAGCTAAAAAAGCTAAACTTTGAGTTCTCTTTCTCTCTCTCTCTTTACTGTTATGTTTATTCAGACTATTCTATATTATAAAGAATATTAGGTATACCTAACTTTTGGCCTTTGAAACAGTATATAATTTTTAATAGCACACCTAGTAAATATGGGAGTAACATGTATATAAAATATAGTTATAAAAATTAAACACCATTTCCATTTAGAATTCTATTTTTGTTCTGCTGACTTCACTTTTATAGGGAACGGCATAGAAACACAACCGAGGAGTGTTTTCGATGTGTTCACGCACCGTTTAACTATAATAATTTGGCACGAATACTATTATACATATATCGGTAGGTATTTGTTTAATGTATGTCTTTTAAACATTCAACTTTAAGGTGCAAGAAGTAATTAACTTCATGAAGTAATAAATGATAAACATTATATGAGTATCGTGACCTTGTTTTTTATTCGATGTAAATATGTTTTTTTTAATAATATAGCACCGAAGTGGCATATACTTGAGGTCAAATTGTAACTATAGTATTCAATCTATAACTGCTGTATCTTTAAGGCCTGTTGACAACAATAGCGTTTATACGGGATCAAAGTAGTGTCAACCCTGCCGTTTTATGAAAACTAGTGGGCGCCCAGTGGTCGACATTCGACCATAATTCATTGATTTTTAAAGTTTGAACTTTATTAGGGTTCTTTTGTCAAAGGGTATTATTCCTATAATCCTATAATCCTATAATCAAAGGTTTTCGTTATGGCTACTCATTTAACACTTTTTTTTTTAATAATAATTTTTTTTAAATAAATAATAAAATCCTTAAAAAATCTATATCTAAATGAAATTTGAAATTAATTATAAATCTGAAACAAAAAACAGGCGGTTACATAAGGTTTTTACTAATGCTTCCGCAGAGCCAAAACAAGAAAAAGTAGGAGCATTGATGATTCTTCCAGTGTCGAACCTTACCACTTCAAATCTTGGTAATCGACTCGGAAACATGAATAAAAATAGGGACCGATAAATACATGTTGTTTTAATTCGATTTCCGTTAGTTTATAGAACATAAGGTTTTTTTATCAATGCTTCTGCAGAGCCAAAACAAGAAAAAGAAAAAGTAGGAGCATTGATGATTGTTCCAGTGTTGAACCTTACCACTTCAAATCTTGGTACATTCAAGAACATTCAATCCAATAATGATTCCTTTATTTACTTTAGAACGGTTTAGGTATTAAAACAGAGTACTTTGTAGTAAAATAGTATATTTACATTTTACAGCTACTAGCGCGCTGCGAAGTTTCACTTGCTTTTAATTTTACCAAGTCTAAATTACTGTCAGAGAGCTAACCGCCTGACTGATTGATATGGTGTATGGACTATATAACACGGTACCTCGCCAAAATAGGCATTTACTGTTCGATCCATCTCGGTAGTGCGGTTAACTCACCTTTGGTCCACGATACTTTGTACCGTCACATAAGGCCCGCCCACTAAACTACTTCGTTTCTACTAAACGTTACCTAACCTACATTTTGTGTGGGAATTATGCTGCTATCTTCTTCAGTCAATCTTATATCAATAGACATCAATTTGGGAATGTATGTAATCACATTACATTAGATAAGCTGCACCTATGCGACTTTGAATTTTTTTTGTCTTTGGAATTGTCAGGACAAGGTCTACAGGAAAGAAAATATTTAAAAATTGTACGGAAAAAAATGGATTAATAAGTGCCTCCATATAAAAAGTGAGGGATACAAAAAAATGGAGAAAATCTTCCATTGTAGGTATTCTAAAAACTGACACACTAACATTCATTTCTTTTGTCCCAATTTATTTCATTACATCTTACTGTAATGGTATTATTTGGTCTTGTTTTCATCGTTGATACCCGTGCGAAGAAATATATAAATTGAAGAAAAAAAAATCCGATTTGTAGATTCTTTACATTAGCGAACTTAAAGACAAATAATTACTTGCATAGATGTTTTTCTATAATTAATCCCTTTATTGACCCATTAACGATTGTAAAACGGAAATATAAGTTTACAGTTCGAGGTTAAACTTTCCGATCTTACTCAATAGAAGCGGTTTTTATAAATTGTCTAATTGTGCAATTTAAAAATATTAAGTCCATCTGGCTTGTTTATCGGTTGAGACATTGACCTGTACGTATAGTATTTTCATATCCAGATGTGTGTAATTACAAGCAATTATACTACAGATGTAGTTATTAATTACAGACGTATATTATATACATCACATTTAAGCGTATTTTACAGTCCAATTCTAAATATTCAATCGATCAAGGGCAGCAACTGGGATTCTTCGGGGCTTCTTTTGGTCTCATGTTACTCTTGCGTTTTACTCTCACTAAATTGTAATCCAATTATTCTCGTTATTGATACTTATTACCTGTATTTTTTTAATTAATTTTTTGTATAATAAGAATAACACATTACATTATTACTTGTTGTGATTATTACACCTCCCTTAATCATAATTTCTGCTACAGTGAAAGCTATTGGCACAATAAAAAAAGAAAATACTCCGTAGATCATATATTTAGAAGTTTTCTTTTGCAAAGAAGAAATTAAAAAAAAAGTCCAATCCCACCTGATTTTGTAACTTACTCTGATTGATATATTTGTTTAGGGACAAATTTAAATACGAATGAAGGCGTTATTAAATATTTTGTTTTCATTAATTTGTGATCAGTAACTTTGCAAAGCTTTCTCAATTATGTATCGTAAAGATCTCGGGAACACCAGGACAGTAACGAAAATGTGATCGTCTCATCCGAAACGGTTTTTTATTTCTCAAACTGACTACGCTATTGGCCTTATTTAGGGCCTTCACAGCTTCACCAGACTATTGACGAAACGGGACATATGGTCAAGTTAAGCATAACTCGTTATTTCAATACGGCCTTATATATTCGAGTTACAAAGTACAAGGCACAAGCTTTTCGTTGCCAAACTGCAAATTGCATATTACAGAGACATGTTTTAACAGCTCCTATAAATATGAATAATTATATTAACTATGTAATAATATTTATTTGACTTATTCTAAATCTACATAAATAATAAGATTGAGATATATAATTCTTATTAATAAAAATGCTACAAGACAGATTTCGATCAAATATTTTTTAGTTTTACTTGTTAGACACTTGATCTAAAGAAAAAAATATCATGATAGTTTCATCTAATATAAAGTTATTAAAGTTTTAAGAAACCACAATTTTATAATTACTACGCCATCAGCAGTATGTGTTTTGTTAACGTGGAGGAATGCGACAAGTGGTGTGGTGGTTATATTTCTTCATTTGTACATAAAAATAATTTGTTAAGACGCAGATGTAATAATATAAAATAACATTATTATTAAGTTACTATTTTTTTCCTCACTACATATTTCGGGTATGTATGGTATCAAAAAAAATATTAGTCCGCATTAAGAAAATTCGGTGAAAGGCGCTCATGAAGTGCTATATTCGTGACACCTAAGAATAATAATCGATTTTATCGCAATATTATGTATTACAGTTACGATAGTATGATATTATCCTTAGATAACGTTACTCGTAACTTACCTTACGTTATTGTGATATGGTTGGATCTGCTATATTGTTTATATTAAACTGCGGTGATTGTAAATATAAATGTTTATCCTTGTTTATTATGTATTTAGTATGCTTTATCTAATAACAGTTTCCTTGCAGGCCTATGCAAAGTCGTTATACATTTGTGTTTAATTTATAACTAATTGTGAGTTTGACGTCATTAAATTTACAAATGTTTTGATGTACGCAATTATTACATTTGTAGTAGTTATATTCTATTGAATTATATTTAATGTTTTTAGAGTATATATCCGACAGTACCCGGTATGAAGTTTGTTTAAAACTCAGAAATGGAAACCTGAAGAATAAATTGTTTTTTACCAACACAACCAAGACTATGCAACGACAAAAATAGAATACGCAGACGACAGGACAATTGATAGGATAGAACACCAGGCGAATTGTCTTTGAACTAATTACGCTATTGGCCTGACAGGCCTTCTCAGTTTCATCGGACTACAGATTTAACATTAGGCCGATAGTCGCATATCACCAAATGACAACGATCAATTTAAAGCACGATCGTCAGCGCAACGCGTCAAGAAGAAGGGAGGTAACTCGTATCCAATTGCTGCCACCTCCCCTAATATATGGTTAAATAAGAGTATATTTATGCGAAAAAAAAACCAAAGAGAAGTAGAAAGAAACAAAAGAGTAGCGGTAAAATTCAGTGTCGTACCATACAACCCTATTTGAATACTAGATATAGACCGGTAGATCTTAGAAGTTGTAAGCCTAAGTGTTTTTCTATTGCGAGGGTTAGACCTAGTGAATGTACTTCAACAGATCTTTTCTAGGCTAATAACCAATCCATTTATATAATTACCAATAATTTTTACATTGATCTATTGACCTTCTTTACACTCTAATGACCAAGGTTACCTTGTAACTTGTACTACTTAATTGATGTACTTTAGGCACAGTTTTCCAAGTTACTTTGAGACATCCACCGTATGAGAAAATCATTTTGAATCAACTATTGTCCTTAGAACATTCGCAGGGTTTTAATCTATTTTGTAGTGGTGTTTACTTTAATTCGTGAATAAGTATCATTTGGCCTTATCTTTTGTAATATCCATGGCATTTTGTGTAATCTAGTTTGGTTATTATGCATACTTAAGTGAAGTTAGTTGGTTTAATACCAAGGAACATGGATTTTGACTCGTCACGTAAATTCCTTGAAAGGATATAGCAGACGTTGATTGTATTTTGAAGATTAGAAAAATAGTCTTATCAGGTGATATTGTCAGAATTGTGTTTTAAGCTATTGCATAGCTTCTATCGCGGGCCTTGAGTGTGGAGACCGAATCCAAAAATTCCGTAATGAAAAAACCTAACACCTCCCACTCTGCCTACCATGTAGCTCGGCCGAGCTTTCGCTTAACGTATATGTGGTACGACTGTACAAAGCTCGCACGGATCGAGACTTTTTTTTTCGAAATGACTACGCTATTGACCCAGCAAGGTCTTAACAGCTTCACCGGACTACTAAGGCGAGCGCTTAAGGCACTCAGCCGATTTTATTTTGGCAACCAGCTCAAGGGTGCACGGCACACCTCGGCTTGGCTGTTGCCTGTTGCATGCAAAATCGCGACCTATCTTAGCTAACCTAGCTAACTATTCATATATGCATGAGTTGTTGAAACGCATATGTGTACCAAGCATACACGCCTCAACAACTCCTCCATATATTTATTATCGGAAAATTGAGAGTTTTTCAGTTCGATAAGGGGAAAAAAAAGTAAACCCT